>JASANF010010308.1:0-75211 GCA_030248245.1 Trissonchulus sp. WLG1_4 | reverse complement strand
TTGTCCGTGTCCGAGTCCGTGTCAGGAAGGTTGTCCGTAACATTTGTCCGTGTCCGAGTCCGTGTCAGGAAGGTTGTCCGTAACATTTGTCCGTGTCCGAGTCCGTGTCAGGAAGGTTGTCCGTAACATTTGTCCGTGTCCGTGTCCGTTTAGCAGCATTAATTCATACTGCTACTGACACTCTACGGACAGTGCGTATGCATATAATATATCACCAACACCTTTTGCTGTGTAGCAGATGACTTTGTGAACGCAAGTTTTAAAAAAGCAATAAAAACACACATACAAAGCAAGCTTTTGTGCTGAAATTACGACGAATTTCCCATTATTTTATATACTATGTGCGCAGTAATTTTATATCCACGCACGTACACGTGACTATAAAGGCTACAATCTGATTGGCTAATTCCTTACGGACACGAACAAAAGTTGAACTGAATTCAACTTGACTTCCGGACATCCGGACAGCCCTTACGAACACTCACGGACAAGTCCTTACGGACATCCGGACAACTGTGAATCAAACTGCTCTTACGGACACGGACAACCTTTACGGACAAGTATGAACTGGGTTTTAGGTGCTGGAATATTTTTGGACAAAATTTTGGGGGGCATCCGACCAAAATGGGGGGGGCGCACCAAATTATTTTTATAATTAGTTTTTATAGTAAAACACTCTTTTTAGACGAAAAAGGTTCTTATACGTTGAATATCAAGTTTTTATACGTTATTTTAGTTACACTGGTACCAAATTCAACAAAAAAGGACCCGAAAACCCAACCAAAGCGACATCGTTACAGCTAAAAAGTCGCTAAAACGTCCTTTGGGAAAAATTTTGGCTTATGGTGGGCACCCCATCTGAAATGGGATCTCAAAATGGGGGGAGACGACCGCACTTAGGGGAGGGGCCGCTGACCAAATAGGTGGCGCCCCTCCCCCCCCACTGAAAATATACCAGCAGGTGTGAAAAAGAATGAGTCTAGGGTATCGCTCGATTGCAAACAATACGGCAAATAATTCAACTTCCAAAAACCACCGACACCAACTTTCGCAGACCTACCTTCCAACCGTTTGGTCAGCCCGCGTTTTCACTCGATTCAGGTGTTTGCGCACATTTCCTGCCATCATAGCCAACAGCAAAACCAATCACCCCAACGACTCACCGAAAAGAATCAACCAACATCGCTACTGCTATAACACAATAATTCGGTTTAGATTTTTGAATGCAGATGAGGGGGAAATAATTACCGGATCTTTAATTTTCGACCACAGCAGCATCGAATCAGAGCTCAAAATATATACCGAAAATTACAAAATTGATGGGCTGGCAAGGGTCCAGAAGCTAGCAAATCCGCAAATTTTTGGAAACTTTTTGACATTAAAAACGTCATTCAAACGTAAAAATGTCATTTTTTCATAAAAAACAGCTTAAAAGATACACTATATATACAGAATACAGTGGATTAAGCAAATACATACATAGTGCACAATTCAATTATATGCATATGTGGGTCAAGACTCAAGATTCGGCGGGGGGGAATTATTTTTGCCCATAAATCGCTTTCTACCCCATCTTTTAATAAAAATATAGAACCCCCATCGTCAGCCAAGCCCCCAATCTGATCTCTATCCCCCAAAATAGATGTCGCCATAAAATGTTGCCAATAAAGTAGCCATAAAGTGCAAATTTTGCATGCATTTGAAGCGTTATTGCAATTTTTTAGTTGTTTTCAACGTATTCAGGCCAAATTACGGTGTTTTGTTTTCAAATCTGAAAATTCAAAATGTTATAATGGGCTGCGAAGGGCAGTTTTCAAACTTGTGTCCCTGAGGCCCCGTAGCAAATCTGCGTATAGTTTTGGTATCAGGGGCCTCTACTACTCCTAATACGTGACATAGTGTTAAAAAACTACCGCTTACACACTTTTCGGGTGATTTATGGGGTGGGATTTTTTTCCCCCACATGGGTTTTTTCCCCCAAATGGGTTTTTTCCCCGGCAAGTTTTTGGCTTCCCGCCAAAAAACGGTAAGAGATAAGGTTAGGCTAGGCCTACGACAAATTTTTTTGGTTTCCCGTGAAAACGTATATATAGTCTATGAGCTACATGACGAAATATGAAAATGCGGGTTTTTCCCCGTCTGCTATATATACAGCACAAGGTTCAGTTCAAATTTCAGGCTATATAGTGGTGTGGGGAAAAACTCTACGCGTTTTGCGGGGAAAAAACCCTAGTGCTTCCTGGCCGAACCTTTGGACATAGGCCCTTTTTGGGGGTCAGACTGAAGCGGGGGGGGAAAAATTATTTGCGATTCTAATTCGCTTCCTACCCCATCTTTTAATAAAAATATGAAACCCCCATCGTCAGCCATGCCCCCAATCTGATCTCTAGCCCCCAAAATAGCTGTCGCCCCTTTTAATAAAAATCTGAAGTGAAATTATTGGTGTTAAAACCCTTGGGGGTCGAATAAGTCGGAAAAACGGCATTTTTTCGACTAATGATCCGGAGTCCCCCTATATCCCCCAAACCTAGGGGGGGTCAAAATCGAACGCTCTTTTGAATAGGCTAGGTTAGAAGTTTGTAGGATGTAAGCTTTAGCTGGAAATCAAACTTTGTCCAAAAACTAAACTTTACATAAAATTTTTTGCGCAAAATTGGATTTAGTCAAAAATACTGAATCAAATAAAAACCTGCTGTTACCATTGAAAGAGCAACTTCTAAGCTACTAAATGCTGAAAAATTTTTGTAAATCGGTTCAGGCTTTGAAAAGTTACAGAACTTTTCCTGAAGCCACCAGGACCAGGCTGACCGAAGCGTTACAGCACAAGTACGGTTCCGTGTAAGTTCCGGGCTATAGCTGCGAAATTTTTTCAAATATGAAGCTATTTGGGGTTTTTTAGTGCGGTAAAAATGTTTCTGATGCTTCTTAGATGGTTTTTCCTTCAATTTAGGCCTCAGGCTTAGGCTTAGGCTTAGTGCTTAGGCTTAGGCTTAGGCTTAGTGCTTAGGTTTAGGCTTAGATTAGGCTTAGTGCTTAGGCTGAGGCTTAGTACTTAGGCTCAGGCTTAGTAGGTGGGTCAGCAAAGGTTAGTCTTAGTTGCTTGCATCAAATAAAAGGACCCTTGCTATTGTGGAATTATAAATAAAGCTGCACTTTTAAACCAAATTTGCCTGTCAGTGCCAGCTTGGTGCTGAGCATCAGTGACGCTTTCAGATCGTATTTATGGCATTCGATTTCATTAGATATCGCTACTTATGACTAATGATGCATATTTTTCTAGAAAAATGTAATAAATTTAATGTCTACGCAAAAAAACTAAAACTTTTGATATGTAAGCTCAATTTAACTATGCATATTTCGCCTCTTTTTTTAGTTGGCAAAATTAAGAATTTTAGTATAAATGAGCTAAGTATGTTGAAAACAAAGCTGTATAAAGTATATTATTATGTGTTAATTTATGACGATCAAACTTAAGGCTGATATTACGACTGTACTGGTCATAATTTTCGATGATTAGCGCCAGTGTGTCGAAAAAACATGATTTTCGACAAAAATTGATTTTTTTCGAAAAGGTATAAATCAACGTTTTTTCGCTTGGAAAGTGCTAAAAATGAACTCAGCGCATGCGAAAACCTATAAAAACGTGTTTTCACGGTGAAAAAATATCAGTTTGAATTTTTCCCCCCCCGCCTCAGTTGCACCCTTTTTGGGTATGCATGCAGGTGGAAAGCGCATCCCAAACTGACTTACCACACCAATTTTTGTACAGTTCTGAGGCCTGTAGCATTTTTTATGAATTAATATAAAAATTTCGCATGTTGAAAAATTTCAAAGTGACAAAATTTTCCAAATTTTTGACATGTCATAATTTTTTGCAAAAACACTTTTGGCGAACACTGTTTGCATTTTTCAAGAGTTACCTTTCCTCTATACTTCTAAAGCTCAAAAACAGTGAAAAACGTTGTGGTTGACCTGTGACTGTTTAAAGTTTGTGCGGGGCAAAAACCCGTTGTTTGGTGACAATTTTTGGCTAAACCCACCCATTGTTGCTACAAAAGTTAATTCATCTGGGCTAAAAACATGCGTAGACTTCATTGAAACCGTTTATTCGGCCGCAAAACGTCGTTTTTTGTCGTTTTGTTTGGCCCATGCCCCGACACCCCATACGAAACCTGTTTTGGTGATGTTTCACCAAAATTTAGCATTTTTTGCAATATTTAGGCTTTAGCTGCTGCGTACCACTTAAATCTAAGAATGATAGACGCGGGCGGTGTTTGTCCACCATTTCTAACGAAATAAGCGCAAAAATCTGTTTTTAACGCTTTTAAATACGGAAAAAATGCATATATATATATTTGGGCAGAAGGGCGCAACTGAGACGGGGGGGGTGAGAAATTTTTTCACCGTGAAAACACGTTTTTATAGGTTTTCGCATGCGCTGAGTTCATTTTTAGCACTTTCCAACCGAAAAAACGTTGAATTATATATACCTATTCGAAAAAATTCAATTTTTGTCGAAAATCATCGTTTGGGTTAAATGCAGTTGGGGGGAGGGAAATTAGTGGACCTATTTTTTTTGAGTAGAGCACCTTGGGGGAAGCATTTTTGCTTCAAGAACCCCTATTTCATTTTTTGGATTTTCTGAGATTCGACCCCCGAAACCTGAGCCCTCAGTGAGGGACGTTTTCGCAATTTTTTTCCGAAGCCCTTGTTTTTTCCGTTCTCATCGTGTTTATGTGGTGTCAGATTATTGTTTACAATTTTTTAGAATCAAAACAACACAAAACGACGACTCATTGACCGGGTTCCTGCCGAAAAATTGGCCAAATTCGCCAGAAACGTCCAATTTTTGACCGAATTCAAACTTGTCCTTAATTTGGGCTTAGGCTTAGTATCAGGCTTAGGCTTAGGTTCAGGCTAAAGCTTAGGCTCAGGCTTAGGCAATAAAAAAACTAAATTTTCAGAAAAAATTTTGCCACCTTAGCCTAGAGAATCCTGCCAACTAAGCCTAGACGATGCCTTAAAACATCAGAACGCACTCAAAACTATCCAAAAGCAAATATCATAGCCAATTTTGGCTTTGAGCTTTGGCCTTATGTTCACTTCTAAACAGTGGCGTAGGTCCTCAGCGGTTTTGGCCCCCCACTCAGCGATTTGGGCCCCCCCTCGGATAAAAAATTAAAAATTTGGGTCGCGTAGCACCCCCCCCCCGCCCCGGTGGCCGGTAGACAAACTTCGAAAATTTTTCGGGCAAACAGGCACTTCGGCCCCTCCCTCAACTCGATCCTGGCTACGCTACTGCTTCTAAAAACACTGAAAATGCAATTTTCAAGGGGTCATAGCTCAGAAATTCCAAATTTGTGGATAGGGCTTCTATTACAAAAAATGCTTCCCGTTCCCTCAAGGTGCTGTACTCCAAAAAATAGGTCCACTATTCCCCCCCCCACACAGGAAAACCGGGCTTATAAATTCTGTCTGAAAAATGTCCGAAAGTAAACCTGTCTTGGACGAAATTCGGACATCCGAAATTTGTCCGAAACATAAATGAAAATTTTCAGGCAAAATTCGGATGTTTTCACAAGTCTCCAACGAGCGAGCACAAGCAGTTCGTGAAAAATTTGGACATCCGAATTTTGCTGAATAAATGTTTGAAAAACTTCGGAGGATATTCGAATATTGTTCGTACATATAAATATCACACGAATTTTTCCTAAAATTTTTTAGGTAATATTCGAGCAGTTTTTATACATATGAAAAATGTCCGAATCTTGTCCTAATAAGTTATGACTGGTTTTTTGAATGTATTTCGGACAAAATTCGGATGTTTGAAAATCGTCCGAAATATTACTAACAAATGATTTACACGATATTAAGACATTTTTTGTATGATTTTTATATAAATTTTGAGTCAGTTAAAGATAAAATTTAGACATTTTGCTAATTTTCCGACAAAATGTGTCACTGTTGAGCTTCATATACTGAGTTTGAATGTGGAGTTTGGTGTTTTTTCTGCTTAGTCTTCTCCCCTACAGTCGTTTTCAAGCAATTCCATTTAATCCGATTGCGTCTTCATTGCAATGTTAATTTGTTTATATTATTTTGAGAACATATTAAATGACTGCTTATCGAGTTAAATACTGGATTAATAGAACGTCGGTAACTGCATTTTTGATTTTATTTGTTTGTCGAATTTAGTAGTAAACTCGGGTACAAAAGTTGAAGTTACTGTTATGCGGTTCTGCTCTTGAACTTACAGCAGCATTGGCGTACTACATTTTTCTTTTCACAAAACTTTTTCTTAAACTACGTTTTTCAATATATATATAGATAGATATACCAAGCGAAGACAACAAGCAGTGCATATATGGGATCAAGTGCAATTGGGGGGAGAATAGCGGACCTATTTTTTGGAGTAGAGCACCTTGAGGGAAGCATTTTTTGTAATAGAACCCCTATCAACAAATTTGGATTTTCTGAGCTATGACCCCTTGAAAATTGCATTTTCAGTGTTTTTGGAAGTGAACGTAGGCCAAAGTTCGAAGCCAAAAATGGCTATAATCTTTGTTTTTGGATGTTTTGAGTGCGTTATGATGTTTTAAGGCATCGTCTAGGCTTAGTTGGCAGGATTCTCTAGGCTAAGCTGGCAGGATTTTTTCTGAAAATTTAGATTTTTTATTGCCTAAGCCTGAGCCTAAGCCTAAGCCTGAACCTAAGCCTAAGCCTGATACTAAGCCTAAGCCTAAGCCCCATACTAAGCCTAAGCCCAAGCCTGGGGTTGGTTGTTTTTTGACCGTGGGGTTGCGTTCTCCTTCCCCCTGCTCTCTGCCTTTCTCCCCCCCCCCCCCCCTTTCCCCCACCGGGCCCTGCGAGTCCCCTTGGGGGGCTCCGGAGGTTTTGGGCTTTTTTGAAAAGCCAAAATGACCCATCATTTTTGAAGGAAAGTTGCCCAAAATACTATTTATGATGTTTTGACGTGCATATCTCCATAGCAAAAAATTTGGAAAAAATTGGCCAATTTACTGATTTTTTTCGACATTTACACAAATTCAGCAAGTAAGCCAGTGCATCAACGCTTTTTGAGGTTTTGCAAACAGACGATACGTAGATTTTATTAGTCGTAATGAAAAATTAAAACAATTTTATTGCGTTCTGTGCAAAAAAATCGCACAAGAAACCATTTTCAGAAGCAGCAGACTCAAATATAGGCTGTGTGAATACAAAACCAATTTTTCGGCATTCGATTATAAAATGCTGGTAAAATATTTTTATACAAAATTTTGCACAATTATAGCCTTAGGCTCTGCGCAGTTGAACAATTTTTTAGTTTTTTAAAATAAAGCTTAGAATTTTTTTTATATGAATTTTATTGCTCAGAGTTCGACTTCGAAAACACATAATGACATTTTTTATCCAAACCTGACATAAATGTTAAAAACCAAAATAATGTTCAACTAGAAAAGCGCATAAGCTACATTTTGGTATATAAAGTGTGACTATAGGCAAAGTATAAGCAGAGTTATCGTTTGCCGAAAATTCACTCACGTTTGGTGCTCTGGGAGTCACGTGACATGATCACGTAAATTGAAATTTTGCCTCCAGTGTTCTTTTGTGCCATAGTACATATATGTGTAGCAAAGTTTGACATTTGCCAATTTTTTTGCCAATTTTCGATGTAACCCCCGATTCCCGGAGCGCCCCCTTAAACTGGCCAGCCTATATGGTAGCGTGCTATGAAAACGACATAAAAATGCTATGAACTAGTTATGAAAACTGTCCGAATTTTGTCTTAATTTTTAGCAGCCTGCTTGCTGGCGGTGTGCATGCTTACGAAGTTTCTATAAATTTTTCATAAAAGTTACGTAAACAGCGTCTCAATTGTTAATTAAAATTGTCCTAACTACAGCCTGGCAGAATTTTACAAATAATTCGGACAAAATTTGGATGTCCGAAAGTTGCCTTAAAACGTCCTAATAACATCCTAATTGCATATGCAATTGTCCGAATACCATATAAAATACATCCGAAGTCTTAGACCGAATTTCCTATAAATGTTTGCGTGCATTGTTTTACAGCATTTTCGGACATTTTTAATGTAGTTTTAGGGATTCATTTTCTTCCTGTGCCAACTGCACTTGATCCCATCGTTTTTCGACATATTAGGGCTAATCGTCGAAAATTATCGTCGTAATATCAGCCTGAAGTTTGATTGTCATAAAATAACACATAATATTTTTAATACAGCTCTCTTAGCAACATATTTAGCTCATTTATACTAAAAATAGTAATTTTGCCAACTGAAGAGGCGAAATATACATAGTTAAATTGAGCTTGCATATCAAAAGTTTTAGATTCTTTTCGCGTATACAATAAATTAATTACATTTTCATATCAAATTAAGCATCATAAGATTTTAACTGAAAGCGAATACCATAAATACGATTTACAAACGTCACTGATGCTCAGCAGCAAGCTGGGACTGACAGTCAGTTTCGGTTTAAAAGTGTAGCGTTATTTATGATTCCACAGTAGCAAGTGTCCTTTTATTGGATGCAAACAACTAAGACAGCCTTTTCTGACCCACCTACTAAGCCTGAGCCTAAGCACTTAGCCTCAGCCTAAAGGCCGATTCACACGGTGCGTTTTTGCCGCTGCGATTTTGACGCAAAACGCAAGCCGCAGGGTGTACGCAAAACGCACCGTCTGAACAAGCTTTGCGGCCTTAGTGCGTCTCGCAGGTCACTTTGCTGCGTCTTCACTGTTTCAAAAAATGACAAAGTGCTAAGCAAAAATTGCTGAAACCAACACAAGCGACGCATCAAAGCGCAATGAAATCGCAGGTCGAATTGCAGTCTGGCGTTTAAAACGCTGCGGCAAATTCAAGACGCAGGCATTCCGCACTAAAAACGCTGCGTCTGTTCAGACATTGCGTTTTGCTTGCGGCAAGCTGCGTTTTGCCGCAGCGGCAAAAACGCTGCGGCAAAATCGCAGCGTGTGAATCGGCCTTAAAGGCCGATTCACACGCTGGGATTTTGCCGCTGCGATTTTGACGCAAAACGCAAGCCGCAGGGTGTCGCACGCGAAACGCACCGTCTGCGGCAAGCTGCGTTTTGCCGCAGCGGCAAAAACGCTGCGGCAAAATCGCAGTAAAATCGCAGCGAGTGAATCGGCCTTAAGGTGGCACTCTTGAAATGTTGGTTTTGGCCATTATTTTGAAAACGCGCAAAAATAAACATGCATCGTAAGAACAAAAGTTGTTCAGAAGTGAATTTCTTTTAATTTGATGTAAATATCACATAAAAATTTTTTGAAAATTTTTGAGCTAATTTCAGCAAGAAAAATAGATTTTCACGGAAACGCCTTCACAAGCCAGTGCATTTACACGTATGTAATGAATTTGGAAGGCTGAAAAACACTAGCAGCTGTGTTTTACTGAAACATACTTAAAACGTTTCGATGTTTTATTGAGTGTAGTGTAGTTTTCTTGTGAATTAACGCAATATTTTTTGCATGAGACAGAAATATAGTGCGTGTGAATACAAACGCAAATTTTCGGCTTGCGATTTTAAAAAACTGGCTCAACACAAAAAGTTAAAATTTGGCACATAAATGCACCTTGTCGTCTTCGAGCGGTCGCAAAATTTGATTTTGAGCAAATCAATAGTATTTAAAAAATTCAGTCAAATTTATGTTTTTCGAAAATCGCGATTTTAGTGTTTCTCAATATATCGATCATATCCATGTAAAATGACTTTTTGCGACCGCTCGATCACGTTGAGGCGAGCAAAATGAGCTATTGGTTGTGCAACAGCTAGTTAGTTGTGAAGTGAAATCGCAAGCCGAAATTCCACTCACGTTTGGTCTACAGCGAATGCTAATTTGTCTCAATCAACTTCATTTTTTGTGTTTAGGGATACTTTTACACCAGCTTGCCATTGTGCACCTAAAATTGGCCCCAGGCTGCTGTTTTTCGAACAGTCACATTTCAGGAGCGCCAACTTAAGCACTAAGCCTTAAGGGGGCGCTCTGAGTAACTTCCAACAAATCAAATATAATTTTATCAAAATATAATTTTTCTTTTCTTGCTGATACGAAGTGTTTTCCTTAAGCGCAACCAAGACACACACCAGGCAGGTATTTTTGCAAAGTTTGAGAGCTCTTTGAGCACTTTAGCGAATTTTATGACGACATGAAAATTGAAATTTTGCAAAAGTTGTCTAATTTTTGAAATGACGTAGCTCAACGGTGCCTCAACCATATTTAACAATCAATAGCTTAAATTAAAGACAACTTTCTTGCCGAGACACCATTTTTGCCGAATTTTAGTTAGTGGTGGTAAATTTTTAGTTATTTTAAATTTTATCAAAAGTGACGTATTTAAAGGGCTATAGTATTGAAGCAAATCATAATAGTTACAATTCAAGTAGTGCGGTGCCTCTATATACTTCTGTTCTAACAGTCTGCAAAGTTTTAAGCGGATCGGTTTTTGCAGCTGACAGTAATCTTGAAAAAATGTACGCTATAGTCCAGTTTCAAAAACCGGAAGTTTGCCTACACATACGTATTTTCCAAAAAATAGAGCTATTTTTTTCTGTACTAAAATCCGTTGAGAAAAGTTTCAGAAGCCAAAAAGTAGCTAACGATAAAATAGTTTGAAAAATAGTGTATTTTTGTCAATATTGGTCAACGTATTTTAGAAATTTTTCTAGAAAGGTTTGCCTACACATACGACTTTTTAAAAAGTTGCACCTAGCAATTCGCTATACAAAACTGTTTTAAAAAGTAATAAAAGCCATAGAGAATTTTTTGGTATATCGGTTTAAAGATTTTTTCCCATTGAAAAATTGGTTGAAATTTCAAGTTAATCAAAATTTGACGTTATATACATCAAATGAAAGCTAATTTGATTTTAAACAACTTTTCTTCTTGAGTTAACCAACGAAAACTTGACTGAAAAATTTTATCGCTTAAAGTCGGTTATTCAGAGCGCCACCTTAAGCTTAAGCCTGAGGCCTAATTTTATGGGAAAACCTACAAATAAGCATCAAAAATAATTTGCTGCACTAAAGTACACCAACCAGTTCCATCTTTTGAAAAAATTCCCAGCTATGGCTCAAAATTTGCATTGAACCTTACAACTATTGTACTCGTGCTTTAACGCTTCAATCAGCCTGGCTTCAGAAAAAGTTTTGTAACTTTTGAAAGCCTGAACCGATTTACAAAATTTTTTTAGCATTTAGTAGCTTAGAAGTTGTTCTTTCCATGGTAGCAGCAGGTCTTCATTTGATTCAGTATTTTTGCGTTAATCCAATTTTGCGCAAAAAATTTCATGTAAAGTTTAATTTTTTGACAAAGTGTGTTTTCCAGATATAGCTTACATCCTACAAACTTCTAACCTAGCCTATTCAAAAGAGCATTCAATTTTGACCCGCCCTAGGTTTAGGGGATATAGGGGGACTCCGGATCATTTGTCGAAAAAATGCCATAAGGCCAAATACCTAGGAAACAGAGGCCGCATTCATTGCCGTTTAACCAGAGAAATGACATCAAGGAGCAACTACTCAATTTAGAAAGACAGGGAATCATTCGACCTTCAACCTCACCTTGGGCTAGCCCTATTGTCGTGGTTAGAAAGAAAGACGGTTCGAACCGCATATGTGTCGATTATTGTCGCCTAAATTCAGTAACTAGGAAGGACGTGTGGCCATTACCCCGAATTGATGAAACACTGAGTATGTTAGGTGGAGCGACGTATTTTACCAGCTTGGATTTGGCCTCCGGCTATCATCAAATCGAGGTACACCAGAGGATCGGGAAAAAACAGCATTTACATGTTTTGCCGGACTCTTCGAGTATAACCGGATGCCTTTTGGACTCTGTAATGCCCCAGCTACCTTCCAGCGACATATGGAATCTACCCTAGCGGGACTACAGTGGAATATCTGCACCGTTTACCTGGACGATATTCTAATTTTTAGCAGAACCTTCCAAGAACACCTAGATCATTTGGCGACCGTGCTACGTAGGCTACGGGCAGACAACCTCAAACTTAAATTAAGTAAATGTCGTTTTGCTCAAGCTCACATTTAGTATCCAAGGAAGGTATTCGTTCTGATCCCGAAAAAATTTCAGTCGTCAGACAGTGAGCATGTCCACGTACACTCAAGGACGTGCGTCGCTTCTTGGGATTCGCATCATACTATCGCAGATTTGCCGGAATTTTGCCAAAGTAGTGCAGCCCATTAACAAGCTACTACTGAAAAATCATCCATTCAACTGGACTGCTTGTTGTGAGCAAGCGTTCAAGGAAATAATTCTTAGGCTAACTTCAGCACCTACCCTGGCGTTTCCTGACGTCAACAGGCCATTCGTGATGTATACCGACGCCTGCAATACAGGGATTGGGTCAACTCTCCAATAGGAATCAAACGAAATTGAGTATCCGGTTGCCTACCTCAGTCGAAGTCTAACTAAAGCGGAAAAAAATTATGTCAAAAATTACGGAATCATTACGGAAAAATTACGGCATTGGCCGTCGTGTGGTCTGTTAAAAAATGGCATCCATACCTCCATGGAACGTCGTTTACGGTAGTGACGGATCACTCGGCCGTAAGAACGTTGCTGGAAACAAAAGAACCGGCCGGACGACTAGCACGGTGGACCCTTATACTGCAAGAATTCGCAAATCGGATGAAAATAGTTTACAGACCAGGACGGAAGCATAAAAATGCCGACTCGATATCTAGAGCATTTGAGATTAATGCCGTGGCTCTAAGACCTGTCGTAGAACAGATAATACCGCAACAAAAGGAGGACCATAATACATTATCGTCTTATCGGATTACCTGACCAAGTGGCCGGAGGCATTTCCGTTGGCTGAAATATCCGCGGAGACGGTTGCGAAAGTTTTCGTAAACGAAGTTGTGAGTAGACACGGGGCACCTAGGCGTCTACTAAGCGACCGCGGATGAGGGAGGTCTGCCGTATATTAACAACTGAGAAAATTTTCACGACCGCATATCACCCACAGACTAACGGACTTGTTGAAAAATTCAACGGAACCCTAGCAACAATTATATTGATGTACACGGACAAAAGGCAAAGAGAATGGGACGAGTGTCTTCCGCTAGCCCTTATTGCTTATAGGACCTCTATCCAGGCATCGCCCAGGTTCAGACCATTCTTTTTGTTGTATGGGCGAGAACCAATCCTGCCAAGATAGGTCGACCTGGTAGCACCTCATACTAGCTATATGGATGATTTGGACTATGGTATTTGGATGACCATAACCATGAAACAAGCATACGAGAGGGCGCGCCAAGCTATTGAAAAGGCTAAACGACGGCAGAAAAAGCAGCATGATAAGGCAACATACTGTAGTATTAAGGTTGGTGATTTAGTTTTGCTTCACAATTCACAAAAGAAACAAGGTAAGCAGGCTAAATTTGCACACACATGGTGTGGTCCGTTGCGATTGGTAAAGTTAAGGGAATCAACTGCGTTTGTGGAAAAGCTACCCGGAACAAAGGGGCTACCTAGGTTCAAATCTCAATGGGTGTTTCGACTACGGTTGAAGCCTTTTGGTCAGCAAGACAGTCAATCCTTGAAAGGTAATGGAATGAATGGTTCAAATGATTCGAAGGTGATGGTGTAGAAATTGATGAGGAGTTCGATCCGCCAACGTAGGAGACTATCCTCATGTACTTGTGTAGTGCATGTGTGTATCATAGCCGATACACTGTGTGACGTGTGCTTGTAGTATTGCGCAGAGAAGTAGCAAGTATTAGGAGTAAGGTGTATATACGCTGTCAGTATTGATACAAACAATCATTTGTGCAATTATATATGTTTTAGTGTGGTAATGGGTCACAATATTCTTACCAACATTAGTGGCGCCATCCAGGTGGGAGTGTGTAGCAATATTCGAAATCCCCATGACTTTTACGTTCAATTAGGTCAGCAATATATCATCCAGTCTGAAATTGAAGCTCTAATCAATTCGACCCAGTACATTGAACTTGCTTCGTCCGTGCCACTTTTAGAAATTTTGCAAGATCAAACTGTTATATGCATGGACGAAACGGGTTTATATAGACGAGGAATTGTAACCCGGGAGGGAGAATCGCCCTCTATTTTTCTTATGGATGAAGGTGACACATTGGTGGTGGATCACGAAGAAATTCTGCCCTATTTACTAACTGAGTTTCCTTTTTTGAATGAGCCCCCCCTAGCCTATGATTGCTTTGCAATCGAGGTACCTGGGCCCCAGTATAGAAATTCATGGTCATGGCACGAGCGTGAACAGTTTCGTGAAATGGTTTCGTCCCCAAACTTGCATGTAGAATTTGTTAGTATTGATTGAGACGAGTAACAATCATGAGGTACGGTATGGTGTAGCCTTCCTTACGGTTTTTCATGCTTAGTTAGTCTCGCTGACATAACCAGTACAATGTACAATTGTATTATAGACCTTTGCCGCGGCGGTTATAGTGTTTTACCATTATTTGGATTAACTGGATTATTACTGGAAATGGCGGAGGAATCGGCGCGTGTTGTGAAAGAGGAGTTCCAACAGGCATTGGCTGCGCATGTCGGCGAAATCGCGCTATTAGACATAGAAGCCAGTAAAAGAGAATCGTTGGTAAAGGCCATTTTCACCATCCAGGCCTTATTTTTACGATTGACGCAGCATCCCGAAATCGAAGATCAGCGACCGCCCCCTAGTGGCTATGACCAGCCCCAGACGTCACCTGTTTCGCAAGCGCCGGAACCGGACCAGTTGAGAGAGTAGCAAACTAAACGAAGTACAAACTGTTCTTCTCGCTCGGTTGGTGAATCACGAAGTACAAAGTGTTCTTCTCGCTCGGTTGGTGAATCATCTTCGCATTCGCTGTTGAGCACTGAAAGCGGGGAGATATCGTCGACCTACACTTCGGCCCCGTCTCACAGTGACTTCAAACGGGCTCGTTTAGACTCTAGCCACCTTCTGTCTGTTGTTCAGCCGAAACCATCCCCGTCTGACGACATCGCTATCGAACCAAGTGACATTGTGTCGTTCTTTTATTCTGATGACATTATCATCATGGGCGTCCAATTTTCGTGTTTGATAGTGGCACTCCTGTATACTACGCTCTTGCAAAAGGGAGAAGAGAGCCACACCGCAAAGCATCAAGCAGCTTGGATGTTGATGTCAGCATCCACTGACCAGGCGTTCGGACGGTATTTAGAACAAAAGCAGCGGCTGCAGTTTACGGTGGGGGAAGTACGTGATTGTACAAGGTCAGTAGCAGCGTGGTTAATAAAAAAACGCTGCGGAATTTGTATCCCATTTGCGCAACGAATTGCCCAATTAAGGCTTACGCAAGTCAATATCACGATTACATATGCTGGGAACGTGGACTTGGCTAAAGAAATTTACCACATTGAACAGGCATTAATGGAGGTAATTCGCGACCCCCAAGCGTATGAGTGCATATTTCCAACCATAGAAGGGGCCATTTCATTCGGTATTACCCCAAAAGACAAGATAGTTCTGATCACGGACACTTCCATGTGCTCTCGGAACAAGGTTCGTTTTCCGAAGCATTCACTCCGTATCCATAGCCTGCAAGTATGGAACAGCGCTGGGGAAAAATTGCTGGCCCATATACTCCGTCGTAACCCCGACGTGGCCCAGGCGGCTGGTGTTGTGTGCGGAGTTGGCGTGAATGATGTCCCGAAGGCACAAGCTGAAGCTACAGAGCTGGAAACGGCCTACACGGAACTTTTCCATGCAGTGCAAACCACCGTGAGGGGCCGATTCTTCATTACGGAACCGCCGCCCCGACGTGACCAATTTTCCAGTAGGTGGAACGGGCTCGCGTTTGTCTGCACGAAGCGGCCATCGGTTGTGCTAACGTGCAGATTTTGCCCATGGAAGCCATTGACAGCCCGGCGACTATGCTGCATTTAGGTAATGGAGTTACGCTGGCGGCACGTGGGATTCTACGGCTAATCCGCATTTTAGTCCAACACGTGCCTCAGTTACGTCTTGTCTTCACCTTGCCTTCAGACCGTCTAATTTATGGATTTTTATTCCGACTTTAGTGCGTGCTATCCACCATTATCTGACCCTTGTTTTGCTGTGCAGACTATATAGTATGCTCTTAGTAAGTTAAAGGACCACATGTTTGGATTTTAGAGTGCTGTGTGGTGTGCTAGTATTTTTGACCTGATTGTGTGCAGTGTTTGTGACGGACTTGACTTGTTTCGGTAATCGCAGGGGCGATTTCACTCCAAGGGGGGGGGCAAATGCGACAAATATATGGGGGGTTAGGAAGACTAAATGCTGAAAGGGAAATTCATGAGCTCTTAATTCTGCTGAAAAACAAGCCCATAAATTTGAGGGTAATTAAGCCCTGACAAATTAACTTTTACCGTAGGAATGACTTTAAAAAGAGTATTTCGGGGAACTGCAGTTGAAATTCGTGGAACCTTAAGGAAAAGACACCAGAGTCCCGCAGCTAGAGCGGCACAAATGTGATGAGTAACCAGATATATATATATATATATATATATATATATATATATATATATATATATATATATATATATATATATATATATATATATATATATATATATATATATATATATATATATATATATATAACTAATATATATATAACTGTTTTCCCGTGAAATCTTGATTTAATGGTTTAATTAAATAGAACAAGTTTATTTGGTGTTTCACTGGTTCCTTTTTCTATTAGGACTTTCATACTCTTTCGATAGCCCTACACTTCAGGGATTAGGTAATGTTAGGTGATGTTCTGAACATGAAATAAGCTTACATTATGATGGACGTGGCCCAGTTCTCTGGTTCCAGGTCAATAAAGTTGGAGTTATTGTCAAACTTAATCTTACGTTCTTCGCCACATAAGTCAGCGGTAACCTATAGTCTTTATGGTGTCAAATGAAAGCTGTTCTTATATCCTATTTGATGCCGAAAACTAGAACTTTTTAACATCCAGCTAAAAAAAGTTATGGCGGAAATAGTTTTTACGCAAACATAGTATTTTTCTAAAATATCACGCAACGTCCGTGTTACCATTGATATAACAAAAAAAAAGTTCCAATGAAGCCACCCATATAACTGTGATCCTAACACAAAACAGTTTTTACTTCATCAGTGACCATAAAGCCGGCAATATGGGTCCAAATCTGAAAATTATTTTATTCTAAAATTTTATTTAGCATTTTTTGGATATAAGTCAGCGTTAACGTACAGCTTTTTTGGTATCAAATAAAAGAGCATAGTCTGCTCTATCTAACAGTGAAAACTAGAACCTTTTACGTGGTCCCTGGAAAAAGTTATAGCCTAAAGTGCTTATTAGAAATCATTTTGTTCGAAAAATTCCTCTGCGACTACTCACACCATATGCGTATTGACCAAAAGTTCGGAAAAATTGAAACCGTTATAACTTGCGTCAAGGTTGACGTAGAAACATGAAATTGACGGCATTCTGCTCAGAACTTAAGGCGCTTTCGAATGACACCTTACTTGACGTTGACGGACGCCACGTTAAATCAATTAAATCGCCCTAAACTATTAATTAATACGGAACATTGATTGGTGTTTACGTCATCGTGTGACCTATCAATCGATAGCTCTTGACAAACGCTAGCATTTAAAAACAATTTCACGTCGATATCAAAACTTTATAAAAAATTATGGCTCCTGGAATTTTTCCCTTTTGTTGACTACCTGTAATCACCTCATATGCGATCAAATCGCATTGCAAGTCAACTTCGACTCAAGTTTGAATTTTGAAATTTTTTCCAAAACATTAATAATATATAATATTATTATATTAATATGTTTTAATACAATTATATTTTTTATTCTTAAGTTTTCATGTAATTAATATTAATGATAATGTAACTAATAAGTATAGTTTTATTTATGTATTATGGGGCATTAGTGAACTAGTGATTACTTTTGAATCGCTTGTCAATATTTTACAGGAAATTTTCACCTCTTACCGCTAGTTTCTAGACCCGGCAGCAACATACACCTAAAGCTAACAAGATATTTTGTCAAGTCAAGTCATACAAAATGTACAACCAACCACTTGAAACTTCTTGGAGCACAAAAATTGGACTGTTGGCCAGCGGAAAGTCCGGACCTAAATCCTATTGAATGTGTTTGGCACCAGTTAAAAGACTATTTGAGAGCAGATGCTAAACCTTCAAATTTGAATGAGTTGCAGCAAGGAATTTTGAAATTTTGGAAAGAAAAAATGACTGTGGCTCAGTGCAGAACATACATTAGTCACATTATATCGGTTACCCCTATGGTAATTGCTGCCGATGGAGGACCTACGTTAAAATAAACATTCCTAATAATTTAATTTTGCTGAAATGACGAACATATTTAACGGTCAACTATATATAGTATAAACTAAAAAAGTGGCTCTGATGTTTGACAGGACATAATTGTAATTGTTAGGATTTCATCTACAAACATAACCAGACACGTTGTCGACCAAACAAAAAGTATACATGTGTGGTCTAAAATTCTACATTGATACTGACTTGCCAATAAATATCTTTGCTAGCTTTTGATGTACTTGGCGGGTGTTAATACTGGAAGTAGGGGGTAGAGTAAAAATTACCGTAATAACAATGAAAACATATTTGGGAGTATTCACAACAACTGAACATACTGTAGTATAGTATGATAAGTACCAATTTCCAATACATACTATTCATTACATAAAACTTTGAACAACATTCAGACTGTCAAGTTTCTAGGTTGTTTCTGTTGCAAGCATTTATATTTTTATTACTCTTACTTTTATACTTTTTACTCTCTTTTTATTACTTTATATTGTTGTTCGTAAATGTTTACATTTTGCCAAACCGTCACCGTAGTAAACTTGATACGTACACTAATTTATTACTTGCTTCACTTGACCAGGAAACAACTATGGCTGGTTGGAAGAGTAAACACGTCATTACACTGCAGTAAGAAAAATAGCATAGAATCAACAAGCAGCAATTTATTGCAAAATTGTCGGGTAAATTATGCTTTTACTGAGAGTAGCTTGTACATTAACTTTGTTGAAAGTTAAACCTGCCGCTGCTGAATTGTTTTTTTATTGAAATAACATTCAATCAAGTAAGGCCAGGTTCACACTAGTACTTGCAAAATGCAAGCACAGAAGTACAAACACAGCCAATCGGATTCAATGGATCACCAGTCCTGGCCTCAAATAGTGTCTTTTCTCTCTAAGTTGATATATCACGTGGGGAAAACCCGCATTTTCATACATGGTTTTGTACCTCACTGACTACTCTACTTTACTACTACTACAGACTACTACTACTACTTTTCACGAAACCAAAAAAATTTGTCGTTAGGCCTAATCTTGATCTAAATGTTGGAGCCGGTTTTATTTCGATATACTTTACCGTTATTTGACGGTTAGTCAAAAACTTGCCGGAGAAAATAACCATTTGGGGGAAAAACTCGCCCCGTAAACCACTCGAAAACTGTTTTAGCGGTAATTTTTAACGCTACGGCACGTCTGTGGAGTAGTCGAGACATGTAACGGGGTAAAAATTTTGAGAGGCCTCTCCGGCCAACTTTTACCCTGGTCGACCGAAAATACTCTAAATTTTGCAAAATTTTGTACAATTTTTGCACAAAAAGTGTCATTTTTACTGAATTTTGCCCAAAATTTTGAGACTCTCCCCCCGTCCCCTGGATTTTTTTGGGGGGTCCCCCATCCCCCGCCTCATACACGTATGGTAGAGACAGCTACACTCAAAATTATGCGCAAATTTACTGTGGGGCCTCAGGTACGCAAGTTTGAAAACCGCCTTTTGCAGCCCATTATAAAATTTATTTTTATTTTTTAAAGTTTTTATTTGAAAACAAAACACCTTTATTTCCTCTGAAACCGTTATGCAGACCGCAGAAGTTTTAATTGAGCTTCAAACCAATGTAAAATTTTAACTTAATGGCTAATTTTAGCGCTTCCATTTTGGAATTTAAGCAATAGAAATTAACTGGTTATGCTTCAAAACATACAAAAAAACACTAGCACAAGGCAAGACGACTTTCAGCTCAAACGAGACCTCAAAATGACCATGTCCGTTTAATAAGCAATTATTTTCAGAAGTTCACCAAGCAAGTGTCAATATTCGCAATTGTGTACATACTAAACGTCTTTTTGCACTACCATGCGTTTTTTGGAGTAGTCGCTAGGTTTTTTGACGCCACCAGACCATTTTTAAAAAGTAAGTTTTTCCCCCTCATAGTGGGGTAGGTTTTCCATTTTCCGTTTTCCTCCTCACTTACTCCCAAAAGTATTTTTTTCAATCCGTCTAATTTCGGACATGCCCTTCTTCTACGAATGAAAACGGCACCAGACTGTTGTCATGAACAGAGAAAGAAAAGTCCTCTGTAAAAGTGTTTTTACAGTTGAGCTCGCATCTCTTAGTGCTATAAAACGTCCTATTATATCTCTTAGTGCCGGGAATTAAGATTGCAAAGGCCGCTGGTCCTACTTTGCCTCATATAAAACAACAGCGAGACCCCTAATGAATATCGCTTATATACTTTTGCTTGCAGACACTATACTAATCTTTGGACCTATTTCACGTACGCAAGTTTCGGAACCGGGGTGGGTTTTTTCCTCCAAAAAATGGAGACGATTTTTCCCCGCGTGCTATACGAAGTCTACTCCGGGTTCACTAGCAATTCGCATTGGTAATTAAAACTCAGAAAAAGGTAAAATTGAACAAAGTTTGGCGACCTTTGTTGACCTTCTGACGTACACATATGCGAAAGTACATAACATTCAAACCAAGCAAGCGAGCAAGTACGCGTTTACGCGTGTGTGAGGGGCAGTGAGTTTAGTCACTTTTTTGCAATGACATGGGTCGAATCTGTTTTGTGATTGGGTTAATTCGTATCATTGAGTTTTTGTAAACAGTAATTTATTTTTATAAATTCTCTTCTCATAGCATTCAAAAGCACAGTTACAAGACATGGGTGAATTTCACAAAAGTGGTTTTACGTACGTTTTCATATGATTTTAACATAATTTTATTACAAAATATAGCCTGATTCGTTACGAGTTTTGTAAATTTTTTTAAATCATGGTTTTAGCTCTGCTGAAATTATAGCAAAACCGATACCTGCTGTGCTGCAGGTTTGAAATTTCAACTGCGCTACAACCATAATTTAAGAAAATCTACGAAGTTCGTAACGAATCAGGCGATAATTAGTAATGAAATTATGTGCAATTTATATAAAAATGTACGTAAACCCATGAATTAGTAAAACCACCTTTGTGAAATTCAACCGTATTGTCTCACAACTGACAACTGCCAAAGTGCTAACATTTAAAACTTCTTATCGTCATGATTAGGTATTTGCTGCGCAGCAAATTCTGTTTCACGGAGTGAATTTATATTTTGGATACTTACGGGCCAAATTTTGCATTGGGTTTTGCTTGTTTGTTGCTCCTGGGACTAACAATTTTGTATTATAATAGAGGTGGGAAATTAGTCCATAAAGCATTCCAATATAATGTGTACTGCAGTAAATAAAGAAAGTAAGTTTTTTGTAAAAAAATGATTGTGCAAAAAAAATTTCAAGCAAATTGTCAAGCTATTCTCAAAATTGCAAAGATTTGCAAACAAAAAATTCAGATGGTAATTCACTATTCACCCAATAGTGCTAGCTTGGTATGGCTAGCTATAGCTGAAAAGCTAGCTAATAACGTACGTACGTAACTGCATATACGTATTAGCTGCATAAAATACGTGTCACAGCACGTATTTTACGAACAGTGAAAGTAAGTTAAGGACCTGCCGCCGCTGAGGCGGCGGCAGGAAAAATTAAGTCTAAAAT
The DNA here is from genome assembly GCA_030248245.1 of Trissonchulus sp. WLG1_4. NCBI lineage: Eukaryota > Metazoa > Nematoda > Enoplea > Enoplida > Ironidae > Trissonchulus > Trissonchulus sp. WLG1_4. Next base: position 53,307 of record JASANF010010308.1, on the reverse strand, counting down.
AATACAGAATAAATGCGTATCGTTATTTTAGTTAAATATTCTAGCGCGAATAAAAATAATAAATAAATATAATATTATTGTATAATTCTGCACAATTATTGTCATTTATTACATACAATAATATTAGTAACATTCTAAGAAGACGTTGGTACGTAATTAAACAGTTAAGTTACAGTAATAATATTTCACATCAACGTTTCACCATTAATAGGCTACGTTTACTCACGTCACAAACTTTTCTTAGACTACATGTAATCAAATCTTAGGTGCTCGAAGTCCGAAGCAGAAACTTGACGAAACTTCGAGCAGCCCAAATGACTGCTCGAAGTGCGCGCGAGCAGTCAATTGGAATAGGCGTGACGTCAAAAAGTGCTCGTGCTCGATCGAGCATACGTATCTAATTTTGACTGGTACAGTAGTTCAAAGAATTATATCCGTAATTATAGCAAATCATGAATACAGTAAACAAGGGAAATATATTGGAAAAGTGTTGGTTGTTACATGTTAAAACCGCCTGATCAATCCGACTACATATTCCACTCTCGAACAATATATATCGTAATTGTATATAGTCATGCTTTTAAAACTTTGTTTCAATTTAGGCTTACATAATAGCTATTTAACTAAGTCAGTCAGCTTACACTACCCCCCTTCATTTAAAAATAAACTTTTTGGGGTTAAAAAGAGACTATTTTAAAATGAAACCTGTATGATATTTCAAAACGAAAACAATATTTTAAAAATAAAAGCGGTGTTTAGTAATTTAGTACGATTTAATTAATAAACTTTTGGCTGCTGTTAAATACAAGAAATACATGCATATACAATACACATACACAAACTTATCATCACTACATGAACACATAATTATTGCAAACGTGACTTTTTAATATTTTTATGCTAACGCATTCTTGGTGCTTAATTTTTGCAAAACAAGTCAATAGCAAATTTAAACCACTCAGTATCAGTTAGTCAATTAAACAAAAATTGCACGTTTCTGGAAATATTGCAAAAATTATTTTTGACTGGTAGAAATAAAAAAAAATTGCCCAATACTAAAATGACTGCATTTAACGGCATGGTTAAACCCTTGAGCTTTCAAACCACACGATTTGTGTTCAACTACTTTGTATTTTCGAAAAACACAATGTAGGACGTGGGCTCATGGGTATGAATTGCTAGTTAATTATTACTCAAATTTTGTTACACGCTATATTTTGAAATGTAACGAACTGCAGGAACAGCGTTAATTTTTACAGCCTTTCCAACTTTTGATGGCACTTTGGCAAGCCGTTCTAATTGACGTTTTATATAATCGTCAGCTTGTGCAGTCGCGCGTTTAAGACCGTAATGCTTTGTTTGTTTGCTTTCATATTTTTGAATTTGATCGCTTGGTATATATATAAGCGAATTTGTAAGTGCTAAAAAACGCACAGGCACCAAGTTTTTGGCATGTTTTTGTGACGCAAAGGTGTTTCTTCAGCCTTTGCAATCACTGCCGGCCACCAAGGATAGCCGGGATACTTTGCCAATACCACACTGTCTTCAGACAAAAGCGGTAGAAAACAAGTTTCACTTTTTGGCAATTCTTTTTAGGCTTATTACCAGTGCAGTTGTTTTCAGGTTTCATTATGAAAGCCGGTTTAACACGATCAATTGAAAATCGGTCTTCGTAGCCATTTACGTTTAGTTTCACTGTTTTCTCATTCCGCTCAAAAACTTTGTATGGCCCGTCATACCGATAACTTAACAAATTTTCTTGAGATACCTATTTTAGCCGTACTTGGAACATAATGCAGTTCAGAATGGTGCCGTAAAGGAGCTGTAAAATTTCTAACTGCAGAAAAGAATTTTTCAAGAAAAATACTGTTTGGCTCCTTCACTTCCGGCTTATCAGTTATAAAAAACCGCACTGGTAATTCTATATTGGACCCATACACCATCTAGGATGGGCTGTAACCTGCCTCGTTAATCGTTGTTCTAATTCCTAGCAAACAAAGTGGTAACGGGGTTATGCCAAGACTGGCCTTCGCACTTAGTTCGCAGCGCATTTTTTAGTGTTCGATGAAATCTTTCAATTGTGCCATTACAAGCTGGGTGGTATGCTGTAGTACGTTTGCGCACAATTCCTAGCTTTTGCATGAGTGAGCTCCAAACGGCTGATTCAAATTGCGAACCTCTGTCAGAAATAACTGTTCTAGGTACGCCAAAACGGCTAACCCAATTTTCCAAAAAGGCTTGAACAACTGACTGAAATATCGCGTACAGGAGCAACTCCCGCCCAACGCGTAAAGCGATCTATCATGGTTACTATGTAGCGAAAACCGTTTGAGGGTGGAAGTGGCCCTACTATATCAATATGAACGGTATGAAAGCGCGACGTTGTTGAAATTTCTTGCAAAGGTGATTTTGTATACCGCCAAATTTTTGCTTTTTGACATTTTTCGCAATGCTCGGACCAAAATTTGACTGCTTTGTCCATGTTGGGCCATGTATATTTTTCTTTCATTAAGCGTGCGGTTCGTTCTTTGCTAGGGTGCGAAAGATTGTGCACTTGTTGAAAAAGTTGAAAACGCATGCAAGATGGCACAAATGGGCGTAATAGGCGGTCACAAATTACTTTATGGCCTTCAACTTCGGTTTCCACCAAAGGAGCTTTTGACTTTAGAAAAAACTCTTGCAAACTTGTGTCCCTTTTCTGTTTTTGCGCTAGCAGTTCGTTGAAAATTGCGCTGGTAATTACTACAGAAACTGATCTTAAAAGCGCGTCTGCTACAACATTCTCTTCACCAGATACATGCTGTATAGTGCAATTGAATTCAGAAATGAATGACAGCCACCGCGACTGCGATGGCTGTGGTGTCGAATTTTTTATTGTTAGCGCATGCAAAAGGGGTTTATGATCTGTAATTACTGTGAATCGCGTGCCGAGTAGCCAATTGAAATGCCTTAAACTAAGATAAATTGCTAATAGCTCGCGATCAAACGCTGATTTGCGCGATTCAAGCTTTGTAAATTTGCGCGAAAAGAAAGCTAGTGGCTCCTTTACTCCGTTGACTACTTGATGAAGAACTGCTCCTGCTGCAACGCCTGACGCGTTGGTTGATAGCTCTAACTCAGCTTTTGGTGATGGGAACGCTAATTTTACGCTTTGACTAAGCGCAGCTTTTAACTCGAATGCTTTTTTAGCAGTATTGTTCCAATTAATTATTGCATTAGTTTTCTTTTTGTGGATCAGTAAGTGGCGCGGCAATATCCGAGAAGCCTTTTACAAAACGGTGGTAAAAACCAGCCATGCCCAAAAATTGCTTAAGGTGGTAGTAACGTTTTCGACAGTTTTGCAGGAGTAACACTTGACAACTTGCGATTAATTTTCAATCAATAATTTATAATAAGCATATTAATTAGAAAACTATAATTTATTATGAGGTAAATGCTTGCTAAAATAGCTTGAAACATTCATTTTTAATTTTCACAGAAAATATTTTTCAGCCATTTACGGCAATTTTTCGTAAATTTTAGGTTTAGCTAAGCCAAAGTAGTAGCTAGTCAAAACGGCGGTTTATTGAAAAAAGAATAAATGACACACGGGCATGTCAAAAACCTTCAATTTAGATGCCAAAACTTATCTTTCCGCTTTTTACTTTTTGGGATTACGTCACATTTATATAACATTTCTTTTTGAACTGAAGTACACTACACAAAAGTCCGCAAAACTTGACGACTACTAAAAGGATTTTGTTCAAAATTTGGGATAAATTGGCACACATATGTGTCTACTTTATACTAAAATTTAAAAAACTTTGCTTACTTAAATTTTGCGTTACATCAATTTTATTCACAGAAATCTGTAAAAATGTACTTCCGTGGACTAAATCTCAAGTCTCGATGTCGCAATCTTTTCATGCGTTATTTTACATGTTTTTTAGACAACTTCTGATGTGTCAATTTTTTTATTTGTATTAATTTTGCCTATTTCTTGAAAAAATTAGATTCAAAAATTTGTATATTTTTCAAAATTCGAAAAAGTTCAAAATTAAAGGTCCGTAACTTCTTTTGTGCATCATACAAATGCACCAAACTTGGCATTAAAATTTACCCTGTTATTGGCTATGTTGGTGTAAAGAATGAAATTAGTTAAAGTTACACTGTCAATTTTACTAGCAAAACAAAAAAATGCAAAAATTCACGAAATTCGACTACTTTGACAGTGTCTGCTGATTAGCTTGTTACAGATTTAAGCTAGATTATAGCTAGATAGCTAGTGCATAAGTGTAGTTTCAATCAAGTTCTTTAACGTGAAAAAGACAGCTATTAAATTCATTGAGTCAATCAAAAGTTATATCACGTCATAAAAACTGTCGAAAAAGTAACTACCACCTTAAGCGATCGAATGTCTTTTGGCAATTCAATTCTCTTTATAGCTTCAACTTTTTCGTTCGTTGGTCTTATTCCGTCTTTTGATATGTGTACGCCAACGAATGTGACTTCAGGTTTGCAAAACTCGCATTTTGATTTCTTCAGACACAGGCCAAAGTTGCTCAAGCGCTTGAATACTAACTCTAAATCGTGCAAATGATCTTCTATGCTAGCGATCGCTACAAGTATATCATCCATGTATGCCTTAGCACAGGGTACATCCTGAAGTGCTGTATCTATCAATCTCTGAAAAGTTTGCGCCGCATTACGTAGGCCTAAAGGCATGCGCTTGTAAATGTATAAACCGAAAGGCGTCGTTAGTGCCGTTTTTGCTTGATCAGGTTCAGCAAGTGGAACCTGGTGTAAAGCTGAGACTAAATCTAGTTTTGAAAAAACAGTGCAACCGCGCAACTCATTTGTTATGTCGGCTATGTTAGGCATAGGGTAGCGGTCAGAAATAGTTTGCTTGTTTAGCTCGCGATATTAACCGCATGGCCTCCAAGGGTCAAGTGGGTCTTTTTTGGGCGCCATGTGCAGAGGCAATGCAAACTCCGAGGTACCCTTGTAAACTATACCCTGTTTCTCCAATTTCCCAAAATGGTTTCCAGCGATTTCTAGTTTTTCTTCAAAAAGGCGCCTCGGTTTAGACCACGCCGGGACATCTGAAGTTTCAATGTGATGCTTTATTGGAAGCTTTACAACGTCTGTGTCACAAATTGGACGAAACAGGCTGTCAAATTTTTTCAAAATTCTATCCAACTGAATTATGTGTTGTTGGCCGACATGAATTGAACAAATGTTTGGATTGCCTTTAGTTTTTGAAACCTCGGAGTGGGCGATAGGAGGCTTGCCGTCTACTAGGCATATATTCTGTGAGTCAACTAAGAAATTATGCTATGATAAAAAATCTTTTCCCAAAATGGGTTGCGCGACATCTGCGACAAAAAATTTCCACTGAAAATTATTATTTAGATTTGGCAAACCGAATTTCAAGTTTGTATAACCAACAGTTCGTATTTTAGAAAAGTTGGCTGCCATTAATTTAGGACGATTATTATCTGCAATTAAATTTACTTTTTCTTTATACCGGAGTGGTAATGCACTTATGTCACTACCGGTATCTGCCAAAAAATGATCAACAATATTAGATTGTGCAGCCACCTTCACTTGGCAAACCCCGAAGTCGGCAGCTTCTACCTCGGAGTTTGCTCGTTTCCCTGCGCATAAGCTGAAAAAGAGGGCCCTGCTTGGCCCAGTTGTTGACTACGCCAGCCGCACGGTTCAGTGCACTTATTTGCGCGTTGACCAAAATTGAAATGGTAATGGCACAGGCTGCCGTTGGGATTGTAGCGGCCAAACGGTGATTTTGCCCTATAGCTGCCTGCGTAGCCACCACGGCTGCGGCCGCGGAAGTTACTCCGAATGGGCGATGAACTTTTACGTCTAAATTCGCCTCGATCTCGGCCTCGCTGGTTCTCAGAGTAACTTCCTGCAACTATCGCCCGAACAGCTTGAGTTAGCGCTGCTACTTTATTCCGTATAGTTCCACTATTTCATTGCTATTGTTATTTATTTATTGGTCATAGTTCAAAGAATTATATTCGTATTTACAGCAAAGCATGAATACAGCAAACAAGGGAAATATATTGGAAAAGTGTTGGTTGTTACATGTTAAAACCGCCTGATCAATCCGACTACATATTCCACTCTCGATCAATATATATTGTAATTGTATATAGTCATGCTTTTAAAACTTTGTTACAATTTAGGCTTACATGATAGCTACTTAACTAAGTCAGTCAGCTTACACATATTTCAGAATATATATGTACAGATAAAGTGTCAGCTAACATAACGGAACTCAACGTGCGTGAAGATAGCACACACTTTATCAGTACAAATTCTGAAATATGCTATATTTAATCGCTCAGAATATGTACTATTTAGAACTATGACTCCCACATTTTGTACTAATTTGTACTACGCGTACAAATTCGGGTAAAGTGACTCCTAACTTCACGACTTGAGCCAATCTCAAGGTGCCTCAAGTCGTTTCACCGCTAGCTCGAATCGCCACCAGGCCGAATCGCCGGACGGTCCAATTGCCATTAGGACAAAAAAAGACAAATTCGAGTAAGATTGATTTTTAAAAAATGTTCAGTCTACAACACTACCAGCAAATACATTTAAGGTGTATGTATACTGTACATGTAATTTGTGCTGTTTCACGGGGAAGGGATAGACCGGCCGAAAGTCTCAGACATAACGAGAATTTTGAATTTTCAGTAACTCTCGAAAGTTTAAAAACACTTTTCAGAATCCGAAAAGCTAGAACTTTTCAGAAAAGAATCAACCGACTGACAAAATTAAGCCGGCATAACAATCCGGCTGGCTAAGTTATGCCAAAATGACACTCTGGATTTGGATCAATTAGTTTTGCCCAAAAATTCGGCCGCTCCGGTCGGCCGAACTTCTACGCCGGCCCGGCCGCCGGCTTTCGCGGCCGGTCACAAACACTATGTATAACATACTGTTTGTGTTTTTCCGTTAATAAGCCCCTCTCTCAAAAGCGGTGCATACATACTATATATACTATATATTAGTGATGTGGATCGGATCGCCGGATCGGATCGGATCGCCGATCCGGGGGTCGGATCGGATCGGATCGGATCGCTGAATTTGCCGGATCGGATCGCTGGATCGGATCGGCTTTAAAATTTTGGATCGGCGATCCGGATCGGTAGTATAAATTTTGAGTCTTTTTTTTGGGGGTTTTGGGGTGGTTGTTTTTTTCTTTTCTTTTTTTCCTTCGGGATTGTTATCGGATTTTACTCCGATAACAGAAATACGTAATTTATACATCAGGCTGGCCTATGATTTGTGTGTAATCCTAGCCCCCAGACTACCTGCTCTTTTTTTCTCACATGGGGGGTGCCGAACCAACTTATAGTAATTAGCAAAGGCAAAAACTTCGTAGATGGATTACAGTCAACCCGCTAAATAACCTGAAAATAAATAAAAAGCAAAACATTATCTTGCACACAAAAAATTAAATGTAATTAATATTCTTTTCGAATTTCTTCATTTCATATTTGTGTGCCCCCCCCTGTTCCTTGTATTTTGTGTACAACAAATTGACATATGATGATGCCGCTGGCCAATAAGTATTGGTATGCAAATGAGCAACTTTTTTTGACCAATCATTCTGCGGACAAGGGCGGGCCTTTTTCAATTGGCCGTTTCTGATTGGGTACTCGACAGACAGACACAACTAATATGCAAATTAGTGTTCGTCTGGTAGGACAGTTCAGTCTGTCATCACAGTGTGCACTGTGCAGGTGCAGGCCCTCCGGCCAGTCGGCGGACAGCGTTAGACTCTTCGTTGAAGAAACGGCCGGTTCCTGGCGCTGGATGTGTGGACGTGGAGTCGGATTGGCAACTGGCAGACTCGTTAAAGGTCGGGGAGTCAGCGGACACCACAACCTTTGATTTTCTGTAACCCAAATGCCCTTTTCAGGGCAAATGATTGAATGTGAAAACTAGATAGGGAATATGAAGAAATCGATATGCTACGTACACCAAAGTTCATGTGTAGAGAAGTCTAGTCCCAGTGCTTGGTGAATTCTAACATGCTTTTCTGACAAGGTTAAGGGTCTCAGTACTAGAAATCTAGTCTAGGATGCAGTTTTACCAGGGTCACAACATTAAAAATTAATTGAAGGATGCAAATTGAAGGATGCAGTTTACCTAAGTTTTCAATAGATCGATTGTAGGATGCAGTTTGGCCAGGGTCTCAATAGAGTTATAGAGATAGATTGTAGGAGGCAGTTTGCCCAAGCTTTCAATCTAGTTATAGAGATCGATTGTAGGATGCAGTTTGGCCAGGGTCTCCATAGAGTTATAGAGATCGATTGTAGAATGCAGTTTGGCCAGGGTCTCAATAGAGTTATAGAAATCGATTGTAGGAGGCAGTTTGCCCAAGCTTTCAATCTAGTTATAGAGATCGATTGTAGGATGCAGTTTGGCCAGGGTCTCCATAGAGTTATAGAGATCGATTGTAGGATGCAGTTTGGCCAGGGTCTCCATAGAGTTATAGAGATCGATTGTAGGATGCAGTTTGGCCAGGGTCTCAATAGAGTTATAGAAATCGATTGTAGGAGGCAGTTTGTCCAAGCTTTCAATCTAGTTATAGAGATCGATTGTAGGATGCTGTTTGCCCAGGTCTCAAACTCTCAAGTCTCAACATTAGAAATCGATTGCAACGTTTGTGGAGTAGTAGTGAAGTGACTAGTGAGCGAAAAACCACCTTCGTGAGTTTCAGATGATCAGCGTTGCTTGATGACACCCCAGTTCCAAGTTCCCAGTTTGGCTTTGAAGTCTAAAACTAATTCCGTACATTACTAACAGCAACCTAGACCAAAGGGCCTGAACAACACAAACCAAGGGCCAGTTCCTAAAATGGGTTAAACTTATCAGATTAAAATTTGTTTTACCAATAACTCACAAACCTAGACTCAAAGAAAACGACAGCTACACTACGGGCAACGCACAAACATGGACTCAAAGCAACAGCAAGACAACTTAAGACCCCATTCTCAAACCAACTGCAACTTGGGCATCACAAACCTAGGCTCAAAGCAGAAGCATCACAAACCTAGACTCAAAGCAACAGCGAGCCAAAATAAGATCCTATTTTCAAATTTGAAACCAACAGCACCTTAAACTACAGGCAACACAAACCTAGACTCCAAGAAAGAGCGAGCCAAGTAAAGACCCTATTCTCAAACCAACAGCAACTGAGACTGAAGGCAACACAAACACAAACTGAGACTCAAAACCAACAGCGAGCCAACTACATAGGCCCTATTCTCGACCCAACAGCAAACAGACTTAGACTACAGACAAGGCAATGCAAACCTAGACTCAAAGCAACACAAACACAAACCTAGACTCAAAGCAACACAAACATAGACTCAAAGCAACACAAACATAGACTCAAAGCAACAAAAACCTAGACTCAAAGCAACACAAACATAGACTCAAAGCAACAAAAACCTAGACTCAAACAAAATGACAGCTAGGCAACACACAAACCTCAAAGCAACAGCGCGCCAACTAAGACCCCATTCTCAAACCAACAGCAACTTAGACTACAGGCATCACAAACCTAGGCTCAAAGCAAAAGCAAGCCAACTAAAATCCTATTCTCAAATCTCAAACCAACAGCACCTTAAACTACAGGCAGCACAAACCTAGACCCAAAACAATGGCAACACAAACCTGGACTACTCAAAGCAACAGCGAGACAACAGGTAACACACAAACCAAAACTGAAATCAACAGCGAGCCAACTAGGACCTTGTTCTCGAAGCAACAGCAAACAGACTTTAATTACAGGCGACACAAACCTGGAGTCAAAGCAACCAGTATCAACCAAAATTACTTGCTACAGACTCCGGAGTCTAAGCGGAGTCGGAGTCACTTGACACCGGAGTCAAAGTATATAGTTATACATGCACTGACTCCGGAGTCAAGTGACTCCGACTCCGCTTTGACTCCGGGGTCTGTAGCAAGTAATTTTCGTCGGTACTGTAGACTCAAAACAACACAAACATAGACTCAAAGCAACACAAACCTAGACAGAGACACAATGCAACAGCAACTTAAACCTAGACTCAAAGCAGCAGGGAGACAACAGGCAAGGCAACACAAAAACCTAAACTCAACCAACAGCGATCCACATCCAATTGAGACTCAATTCTCAAATCAAGAGCAAGTTAAAAGCAACACAAAACTAGACTACAAGCAAAAGCAACACAAACCTAGACTCAAACCAACATCGAGCCAACTAAGATCCTATTCTCAAATCTGAAACCAACAGCACCTTAAACAAAAGACAACACAAACCTAGACTCCAAGAAACAGCGAGCCAGGTAAGACCCTATTCTCAAACCAACAGCAACTTAGACTGAAGACAACACGAACCTAGACTCAAAGCAACACAAAGATAGACTCAAAGCAACACAAACCTAGACTCAAAGCAACACAAACCTAGACTCAAAGCAACACAAACCTAGACTCAAACAAAACAACAGCTAGACAAGGAACAACACACAAACCACTAGACTCAAAGCAACAGCGCGCCAACAAAGACGAGACCCCATTCTGAGACCAAGAGCAACATAGACTACAGGCAACACAAACCTAGGCTCAACGCAAAAGCAACACAAACTCAGACTCAAAACAACAGCGAGTCAGACTTAAGTTACATCCTATTCTCATACCAACAAGACTACGGAGACAGGCAACACAAACCTAGAAAGCAACATCGGACAAACACAAGTCACGAACAAACCCAGCCTGTGTAGTGTGCATTACCTGTCTTAATTTCTGAGCCCGATTTATCGGAGCAACATACTCGTCGTTGAAATTGTCTTCTGTTGAAAATTTCAACTGCGAAGTGCGAACATTTGTTCTATAATTTCAGCAAAACAGAGACCTGCTGTGCTGCAGGTTTCAAATTTCAACTGTGCTAAAAATATGGTTTAAGAAAATTTACGAAATTCGTAACGAATCAGGCTATATTTCGTAATGAAATTATGTGCAAATCATATAAAAAGGTACGTAAAACCATGGTTTAGTTAAACCACCTTTGTGAAATCCACCCATAATATTTATGTTCGCCGTTGAAAATGTCTCGATCAATCCAAAATTTTCATCGGCGAACATTAGTAAGCTATGCTTCGAAAAATCAGGCCCTGGTGAAGTAGCGAAGACGAGCTCCACCCCCATGCTTTCGCTTAATGGCAAGTAAAACTCTGTAGTGTCTCAATATCGGACTTACATAATACATATCGACCGGTGCACGGCACTGTTCTCATGAGACTATGAGAGTCATGATATTATGAACATCTCTGGGGAGGAACCCTGCCCCTTTTAGGGGCAACTTGTTTTCGTTAATACAAGAGTTGGGAATCGACGCGGATCAACATTTTCTACCCGCAACCCAACCCAGCCCGCGGTTTGACACTTGTGGGTAACCCACGATCCATCCCGCGCCGTCAAAGTTGACCACGACCAACTTTGACCCACCATTTTAAGATACCGTACCTGATGATCGATCGTTTTTAGCAGATACCCCTGTACAACTTGCACACCGTATGTATATACAGCTGTACATTTTTCACATTGCTACATACTTTAACCGAATGGTAACCAAATTTATGTACCCAGATTGGACTGAATACGTAAAAAAATTCAGAACTTTTTCGCCGGTTTGACAAAATGCAGCGACCCGCGCAGCCTGAAGTGGGTGTGTATACACAAGGGTTGATCCACGGCTCAAATTTTCCGATCCAACCCAACCCAACCCGTGGGTATCCACGACCTGCGGTAGTGACCCAAAATTGTGAAGACATTTCCATTCCAATTAATCAAAATTTTTGGTCGTGGGATTGTCTAAGTTTCGTTAATACAAGAGTTGGGAATCGACGCGGATCAACATTTTCTACCCGCAACCCAACCCAGCCCGCGGTTTGACACTTGTGGGTAACCCACGATCCATCCCGCGCCGTCAAAGTTGACCACGACCAACTTTGACCCACCATTTAAGATACCGTACCTGATGATCGATCGTTTTTAGCAGATACCCCTGTACAACTTGCACACCGTATGTATATACAGCTGTACATTTTTCACATTGCTACATACTTTAACCGAATGGTAACCAAATTTATGTACCCAGATTGGACTGAATACGTAAAAAAATTCAGAACTTTTTCGCCGGTTTGACAAAATGCAGCGACCCGCGCAGCCTGAAGTGGGTGTGTATACACAAGGGTTGATCCACGGCTCAAATTTTCCGATCCAACCCAACCCAACCCGTGGGTATCCACGACCTGCGGTAGTGACCCAAAATTGTGAAGACATTTCCATTCCAATTAATCAAAATTTTTGGTCGTGGGATTGTCTAAGTTTCGTTAATACAAGAGTTGGGAATCGACGCGGATCAACATTTTCTACCCGCAACCCAACCCAGCCCGCGGTTTGACACTTGTGGGTAACCCACGATCCATCCCGCGCCGTCAAAGTTGACCACGACCAACTTTGACCCACCATTTTAAGATACCGTACCTGATGATCGATCGTTTTTAGCAGATACCCCTGTACAACTTGCACACCGTATGTATATACAGCTGTACATTTTTCACATTGCTACATACTTTAACCGAATGGTAACCAAATTTATGTACCCAGATTGGACTGAATACGTAAAAAAAATCAGAACTTTTTCGCCGGTTTGACAAAATGCAGCGACCCGCGCAGCCTGAAGTGGGTGTGTATACACAAGGGTTGATCCACGGCTCAAATTTTCCGATCCAACCCAACCCAACCCGTGGGTATCCACGACCTGCGGTAGTGACCCAAAATTGTGAAGACATTTCCATTCCAATTAATCAAAATTTTTGGTCGTGGGATTGTCTAAGTTGCTCTCATTACGAAAATGCCATCTTATCATTCATATACAAACTCATTAAATTTTTAAGGCAATATACTCATTATAATAAATCATACTTAACAATATTTCTACAAAAATTTTTTTAGCTTTCATCAAGGTTAGGTAATGTTTAATCGGATCGGCGGATCGGATCGGATCGACCGATCCGGGCCTGGATCGGATCGGATCACCAATCAAGCATCCGGATTGGATCGGCATCAAAATTTCGGAGCGATCCGATCCGATCCACATCACTACTGTATATATACTATATATACTATATATATATATATATATATATATATATATATATATATATATATATATATATATATATATATATATATATATATATATATATATATATATATATATATATATACACATACATACATACATATTACATATACACGCGGTTTACTACTTATCCAGTCGACTTAGTTTGTAGTTTCTTAATTCTGCCTAGCGAGAACTGGGCCCAAAGTTCCGAGTACACAAGTCGCCGGCAAAACGTTTTAATTTTACGCGAAAAACATCGCCAAAAGCCACAAACAGTCAGTGGAGTAAAAACAGCTCCGAAACACAACTATAGCCATTGCATACAAACAGTAACTTATTCCAATCAAAACCGGTTCGAAATTTAGACGCTCACCTAAAATAGTTTTTGCCTGATTTTAATAAAACGGTTTACGAATAAAAGTTCAGTGGATTTTTTATACAGCAGTGCTAAATGTTTAAATTAAACAATTTCTGTGTCTTTCATGCGATAATTTTATCATTGTCAATTGATTTCACGAATTTACTGTAGTATTTAGAGTGCGTGAAATCGCAAACAACTACAAATATATATTTTTTGAATTTTTCAAGAACTTTCGCACAATTTCCTTCAGACACAATCAAGTTGAATCAAAATCTTGTTCACGGTTTTATAAGCATTCAACTTTCAACATTTAAAAGTACAATCTATCAACAATATACACTTTATGAATACCTATGGATGTGAAATGATTATCATTATTATTTCCACACAAACAGCGAATTACCACACACTAAAACCATGTTAAAAAAACAAGCAAAAATTGTGTAGAAACTATATTCCCACCTAAATTTACCATATATAATTAATTACATATATAGATAGCAACACAGGCACACTGTGATGTGAAATTGCGGTTTAGAATTGCCTATAGCCCATAGCCTCATCAACAAAAGGGCAAACAGTTTGAAAATCGAGAAAAATGTCTATCAGAGAAAACTTATTGTGTGGATTTCACAAAGGTGGTTTTACTAAACGATGGTTTTACGTACGTTTTTATATGATTTGCAGTTTGCACATAATTTAATTACAAAATATCACCTGATTCGTTACGAATTTCGTAGATTTTCTTAAACCATGGTTTTGGCTCAGCTTAAATTTCAGCGAAACAGAGACCTGCTGTACTGCAGGTTTCAAATTTCAACTGCGCTAAAACCATGGTTTGAGAAAATCTACGAAATTCGTAACGAATTGGGCAATATTTCATACTGAAATTATGTGCAAATCATAAAGAAAACGTACGTAAAACCATGGTTTAGTAAAACCACCTTTATGAAATCCACCCATTGCGTTTAGGGACAAACTGACAGACCCGTTTGTCCCTTTGTCCATAAGGCTATGACATTGGATGGAGACAATACACATTCGCACACTGAGCATAATATAACAGACAATATAATGTAATGCATAGACAATAATTACAACAAGCTAAAGCAGAGTGCACATAACAGCGTATGGACATGTAAAGCAGCGGAGATACACTCCAATGGACAAATAGACAATTTATAGACCTCTGTTTCAAAAAATTAATAGTTATGACTAAATAATAATTACATATATAATATATACTCTACTACAATTTAATTAGTTACATCAATACCTTTAGTATGAATAAATTATAAATGAATACGTTTTAAGCCACCGTAATCTTGAAAAACTTAAACTATAACTATGACATTACGTAGAAATTGCCAAAAATGTGAAATATTACCATTCAATTACATAGTTTAGTCAAAAAAACCACATTGGAGCAATATATAGAATATTTAGCATTTCAAGTGACGGTACAATTACGTTCAATGAAAGCATACAGAAACTGTAAATTTACAAAAAACTAATATATGCCGTCACCAAAAGCTATTTCGGCACTAACACAAAAAATAAAAAAAAATTTGGCAAATATTGCGCGACAATACAAAAACCAGTCTCAAAAACTATACAAACGCATAAATCCAAACCACATAAGAATAATAACGTAAATTCATTTTCAATTACAAGAGACTTTTTACAAGTTGGAAAAATTATCACTTTAAGAAAACTTAACTTTGATAAAAAACAGCAGTTTAAAAATTCGATTTAACACACCATGCAATAACGAAAATTTAGCGAAAATTGATCACTAAACTTCCAAATCTATGCATATCACACAAAAGATACGTACCACATATCCAAAAATACAAAAACAGCAGCAAAATAAATACAAAATGGCGTCCATGCTTAAAGACCTCGACTTTGGGTCAATTCAAAGCAGAACTACACAAAAGCGATCAATATCAGAGAACACATAAATACCGACGGTTACGACAAAAACGGTTTTTCTGCTTAAACTGATTTCAAAAAACATATTATTATCGGCATTAAACTATTTTTAAAAACATATTATCGGCAATAAATAGGGGGCTGTTTGGGAGGGGGGCGGTTTCATATTTGAATTTCAAAGGGTGGGAGCAAGGACAAACTTAAAATGATTTAACGACATCGACAAAATAATTTTGGCTAAGGCTGATTGAAACCAAAACGCTAAAATGTTCGGTGTTGAATTCAGGTCCTTTGGGTTAGCATATTAGTGAATTCCAGAAATCAGAGAACAGCATTAGACTAGAATTAGTTTAAAAGTACAATTTACGATTACAAATATCAAAGAAATCATTAATAATTGGAAAAAATAAACAAATTGATAAGAAGTTCGCATTATCATGCGCCAACACCCAAACCCAAACAGTAAAATTGAACCATAAAAAACTTGAAAACGAACAAAATCTTTCTTCTGGGGCTTACACCAACTAATTTGATAAAAATATAGGTACTTTAATCACGTTTACTAACCATGTCTACAATTGGTCCTTAGTGCCACTATGACATTTTTCTGCATCTTTGTTTCCCATAATCATACATGTCACTGGGTTTAAAATAAGTGGGGAGTCCCTTTGGTCAAAAATATTATGGACCTCCCCCCTGGTCGACCAAAAATAAACTAAAATTTGCAGAATTCTCAAATAAATGTCATTCGTACCCACGTTTGCTCAGATTTTCCACACAATTTACGCCAGCCACTTCATTTTGACCCCCATCCCCTCCCACATTTACGTATATACCATAATCCCAATGTGTATATATTTCACCCCCCTAGTTTGCATATCAGCTCAGCTCTCCTGCTTAGGGGTCTGGATCCAGGCGAAGGGACTTTGCAGGAGTTCGGGCTCGCCCAGATCCGAGTCCAGGTCGTCCCCGTCCCGGTGCAGCGTGGTGGCCTGCGACAATTCGTCCATCGACCGACGACGCATGAAATAAAACTCATCACCCGTCGATTTCCACACTACCTGAAAAAAAATATTATATATATATATATAAATATATATATATATATATATATATATATATATATATTTTTTTTTTTCGCATATTTTTGTTTTTTTTGTTTGTTTTTTGTTTTTTTGGGTAGTGGCAGTCTGGTTTAGGTTTGGGCTTTAGCTTAACATTTTCTTTTGGTCTCTCTCTACCTCTCCTTTCTCTCTCCTCTTCCCCAAAAAAGTTGTTCGGTAGGAATTGCGCTTGTACCTAAAGCCCGGTTCATACTCGCCCTTGTCTTTATCCTTAACGTTTTGTCCTTGAGCAATTCAAAGAAAACTACCTGGCCACATAAGCCAATTTTTCGCATTAAGATAGTTGAGCTCACTTCAACCGTATAATACTATAAACGCAGCTGACAGTATTGTTCATTGCAGCTGCGATAAGATGCATTAATAGGGTTTGCATTTATAGTTTGTTTTGGGAAACATATAGGTGTTAGATATATAATAATATAGGAGCAGAAATTCAGATCTATGGGAACTTGGTTCAGTCAAAAAAAATATTCAATGACGTTGATTGTAACATATTATTGACGGGCTATAAAAATTGGGGCCGCAGGAACCAAACAGTATACTGGAGTCCGTTAATTTTACACTGATTTATATACTTTACAAATATTGCTAATAAAAATGATTAATTAAATAGAAAATGAAAGAGAGTTGTCACTGTCAGTAGTGTTTGTGACCGGCCGGAATTTTCGGCCGACCTGATGGTCGCCGGCCGGCTCCGGCCGGAATGCCGAAAAAAGCCGGCCGGCCGGCCGGTTAAAAACAGCGGCCGGCCAGCCAGATTCAACCGACTGACAAAATTAGGCCGGCATAACATTCCGGCAGGCTAAGTTTATGCCAAAATGACACTCTGGACTTGGATCAATTGGTTTTACCCAAAAATTCGGCCGCTCCTGCCGGCCGGTTTTCACGGGCCGGCCGGCCGGCGGCTTTCGCGGCCGGTCAAAAACACTAACTGTCAGCCAACCAAAAAGTCCCAAATAAAATAGCAAAAAACAATACAATTTTAAAATTCCGTCGGTGTAATGATCTGATTTTTAAAATATTTTTTTCATTTTTTCATTCATTTTTGATTCTCTTTTCACTACGCTGAATGAGGAATGAGTCATCAATCAGTAATGTTTATGAACGCAACCTTAAAAATTCAATGCTTACAAAAACCAGAATTTAGAAATAATACAGATTATTGGATAATATAATAATGGAAAACTGTACCGTGCAAATGCATTACTATCCAAAAATACATAAAGTTAGTAGATTTAACTCGTTTAACAACTACGTTATTAGTCATTTAGCTGCATTCGAAAACAGCTTTAGTATCAAGTCAGAATGCACAGACTAAAACTATAGTAATAGCTAACTCTAAAAAATTTAACTACTGTCGTAAAAAATGTGATACAAACAGTAAAATTAAAAGTAAATGCTGAAAAACGCTTAAAACCAATTATCGGAAATTTAACTAAACAAAATTCCCGACCCAACTAACCAAAAAGAATAAAATGCACAATCTGAAAAACCCTCAAAGTATCCAGCAAAAATATTTCAGCAAGCCATTATATTATTCTAATTTGATTTGTGTATTATTTGACTGCAAAACTAAAATGCTAAAACTTGCACTTTGGCGCAAAATAGAGCATTGTTGTTTATAATTGATGAATAGAAATATATTACAATAAAAAAATAAGAAAAAACCAATGTATAGCGGCGATTTACTACCAAAACTTTGCCCGCAGAAAGCAAATCGCAATAAAAAACCCGGAAAAACTGAAAAGAAAAAGTTCCGCCATTTCTTATCTAGCTACGCCATTGCAGAAAAACCCAAACAAAAAATATCTTGCTAAATAGGTTAGAATTAGAAGCCAAAGTAAGCCAAATACTGATGATTAAAGTAATCCTACTATAAAGCCAGTGCAAAAGAAACTCCATAACCTGCGCGAACATACGAAAGTTAGAGTTTAGCTTAAGCCCAGCCCCGCACATTATAATCCAAGTAGTTCAATCGCTCTCGTGTAGAACAACAAAAGTTGAATCTCGTCGCTGGAAAAAGGTCAGTTCATGTGACTATGGATTAAATGGATTAAATGGATTTAATTTAACAAAAGACAACTGCATTCGATTAGCAGATTTAAAAATAAAATACTACATTTTTATGTTCGGTAAACTTTACTTTTTCAATCTCCCTATGGGGAGTGGTTTTTCATAAATTATATGGACTGGATTAAATTAACTAGATTAACTTCAATAACTCGACCAGCGATTAACGAATGTTTATTTAATTTTGCAAGTGAAAATGCAGCTGATTAAGTAGTCGTTTTAACGACTAGACGATTAACGAATGTTTATTTAATGTTGCAAGTGAAAATGCAGATGATTAAGTCTAGTCGTTAACCTGAATTGATAGTCAACCCACAAACTTAGTCAATATGAAATATTATAAAAAGGGCCCTGAGATAATCAATAGCAATACCGCGAAAAATTTCACATTACTACACGCATCACTATATTATCATCAAAAAGTTGTTGAGGCTGATTTTTTATCAGGTTAAAAAAGAAAACACTAATTAATAATATCTTTAGAAACTAACGTCCGCAAAAGAGTTTGAAATTAGACAGCTGCTTAATTTTACTCCGAACCCACTCGTAATCTATAATTACTGGAATACCGGATTGAAAAAATTTAAAATGTATTAACATAAGTGTGTTTTTTTTTCACCGTTCAGTCGAACTAAAATAAACTTGATTAAACCAGTGAAGTAGTGGGCTCATGGCTTACTGAGACATTTTCAATATCTAAATCAAATAAGTTCAGGTTTGCATAAGTTCAAATCTCAGCAAAAAAGTTTACAAAAACCTTTAGTCCAGTCTTACTTGCATATCACAGTTGGAAGCTGGTTCGTAATCTAAATTTGATTCGTCATAGCCACCTTCACATTTGGCTTCACCCTAAAAAATTTAAATCATAACCACACTTTTGCTGAAACTTTTTCTTTACAAACTTGGTATAAACTTGCTAAATAAACGACTAATACTAGCCAATCAGAGGGCAGATTCTACGAAACACACTTGCATACATAGTTGGATAATTACTGGACATGCCGTTAATTGATACTAACTATCAATCCACTAACTAAAGAAACTAGCTAAATTAATTGAGTATGACTATTATTATTTTGATGACATTGACAACTCATTAATCGGTCAAATAAATTCAATGAAACACTTCTCAAAACGGTATTAAACAATTTTCAACAAAACTTCCAAAAATTTTCAACAAAACTTCAAAATCACGAAAAAATACTTATTTTAACATTACATGATAGCAGAATAAGAAACATTAACTAAACAGCTTTCGCCGTTGCGTACCGATGCTACATTAAAGATCGGAATGATATTAACTATGATGTCGTTATGAAACATTAACCTAACAGGTTTCGTCGTACCGTAACCCATGGGTGTATGAGGACTTCAGCTGAGGAGAATCGGTCATCCACATCCAGCTGTAGCATGCCTTGGATTAAGCTCTTGGCAGCGGGCGAGATGTGGTCCCAGTAGGGCGCGGGGAAAGAGTATTGGCCGGCCAGGATCATTTCGAACAACTCTTCCTGACAACTGGAAAGGCTGACGAAGGGAGGGAAGCCGCAGAGCATGATGTATAGAATGACACCCGCTGCCCAGACGTCCACCTTCACTGCGTACCTGCAACCAAAACAAACCGACCTTTGGCTCATTTGCATATTGTGCTATCTCATTATTTTGCACAACATGACGTGTGTTGGCTCATTTCATATTGTACTACTATCTATTTCATTAATTTGCATATTATCATTACTTTGAGCTACGTAATATTTTGCTATAGTTTTGACTGTAGGTATTACCAGATATTTCCTGATGTATTAGATAATATTCGCAAATTGACATTAGCAGCACTAGCGGTCCCAGACTTCGATTTCGGGGGTGGGCGGGGTCTGAAGAAATTTTTTACACTTTATAATACCATTTTTCAGCTTTAGGCTATCTTGTTATAGCTGCAGCCATATCAGGGGCATTGATTCGAGTGTATTTGTAGTAAAAGCCAGTGGAGTACCAAGGAAAAATTTTTTTCAATTTTTAGGTAGAAATTGGTGAACTGGAGACGTATTAGAAATTTTTTCCGACAGGAAAATAAAACACAAGATGGGAACATCACATCAGACATTGTATTACACAGCTACACGCAGCCTAATATACTTTACATTCATATATATTCTTAGGCTTTGATGAAAGATAAGAACAAGAAATAGTAAGCCACAAAGTCGCAGGCGCCTGGGGGCGTCAGCCCCCAGGAAAAAATTCGAGATTTTTTGCATTTTTAGGCCAAATTTGTTCAATTGGAGACGTATCGGAAATTTTTGCGGCCGGACAATAAAAACCAAAGGGCCCTTGGATAAAATTTCAGTAGAGAAAAATTTCGGGGGGGGGGGGAGCGGCCCCCCCCCCTTGAACCGCCCCTGATTAGCAGATACCCGTACCTGTAGCAAACGGGTATCTTGAAGTGGGTGATCAGAGAAGAATCAAAAAAATTGTCTAAGCCTGAAGCCTAATCTAAGGGCAACTAAAGCAAACCTGAAAATGTGCAACCGTTTATAGTTTATTATATAATTTATAAGTTTATAGTCCATTTCGAATGCATGGCAGAACCTTGCTCACGAATTCTACTCATAGACGTTGCATATTTTTTCTTACATCAGAAACTAGCAAATTCGGTAGCGGTAACGATTACTGTCTTTGGTGACGACCAAGAGCAAATTCATATTTGAAGCAGAACAGTGCGAGTAAACTTTTAGCCTCAACAAACACCTTGGACCGCAAACCATATTATACTACCAGCAAGAGTACATAATAACTTCTCACACTATATAGAAAAAGAGTGAGACACTCTCCAGCCTGCCTGTGTTCTAGCACAGTCAGATGCGCTGGTCGTTTTCAGGCTGCATGTTGACATTCTATGCAACATGTGACTGGCCAATCAGCGCGTAGATTCCCTGCGTAACACACTTTAGTATATAATCGCTGATGCGTTGGTAAGCATTAAGATAGGTATAAAAGCTTAATAACTCATTATTTATTCATAGTCTGCTTGCAAAAACATTAAAAAAGGTTTGTAAATACCTCTAGGGATATTTTGACAAACTTTCAGCGAAATTGATTGAGAAACTTTTGAGATATAAACTTTTCTGAATTTCGTCAAAGTTTCTCAATCAATTTCGCTGAAAGTTTGCCAAAATATCCCCAAAGGTATTTGCAAACCTTTTTTAATGTTTTTACAAGCAGACTATGAATAAATAATGAGTTATTAACCTTTATCCCTATCCCGTTTTATGATTGGAGCACGTGCACAGGCGTCTGCCAATCAGAGAATAGAAGCTCGCTTTTGATTGGCAGTCACATGCTGCATAGAATGTCAACATGTAGCCTGAAAACGACCAGCGCATCTGCCTGTGCTAGAGCACAGGCAGGCTGGAGAGTGTCTCACTCTTCTTCTATATAGAGTGAGACGCTATTATGTACTCTTGCTACCAGTAAACAGTAATAAGTTTTGTACATTAAAACTAACCCATTTTCGGCCAATATTTCCGGAGCCACATAGGTGGGGGTGCCGCAGACGGTGTACAGAAAGCCGTGCGTGATCTCAGCAGCCAACCCGAAGTCAGCCAGTTTCAGCTGTTTGCGACCCTCATGCTCGTAGACCTGAAAATAGATAATAGCTCATCTGCTGAGTGAGAAGTGGTTACATTGTGAGGCTGAGTGTCAATATTCCAGAGGAAATATACGCGGTCATTATTATTGGATAAAAAAGCTTTTCAGGTCCTGTTTATTGCTCAGTGCTCACACATTAAATATGAAACATTAAGAATATCATATTTAAGAAAAAACAATACGCATGATAATAATATATTATACGAGTTGCTACATAAAATATAATATATACTAATTTTTTGCTGTTAAATCTGCAGATTAATACATGATATTAAAACACAGCAACTTTTCAAAACCAATCAATACAAAATATCTCCACCATTTATTTCTGGCAACAGCACCAGGCACATTCATTCTACCCTACCAGTAAATTTTCCGGCTTCACATCCCTGTGCACGATACAGTTCTGGTGCAGATAGTCGAGGGCAGCCATGAGGTTAGCCATCAGCTGGGCCGCCTCCACCTCCGCGTACTGACGCACCGACACCAGAGCGTCGAACAGGTCACCGCCCTGCAGTTATTCACAAAGGCTGTTATTTGAGATTCAATGCAACTTCTGCGGGCACATTCAAAGGTCTGTGACCTCAGTCAGTATTTCTGTACCGGATTACTCATAGGAGCTGCTATTTGAGATTCAATGCAACTTCTGCTGAATAGCAGTCCGAATAGTCTATGATAGTCCGCAGATTAAAAAGGATTCAAGTTGCAAATTTAACACAGTTTGCTTCATTTAGTCAAACGAAAAATTACGAGTAACTTGAAAACCAGTTCGTAATTGCCCGAGTACAGTACCAGTACAACGAAAATGTTGGAAAAAGTTTCCGCAGACGTAGAGTAAGTTTAGTAGACGTATAAAAAATTAGTAAAAAATGGGTTTTTCCAATACTTTTTGTGACGGGCCTACGCAGTACGCACGTATAAACTCTAAAAATGAAATACCTTCACAATATTATGTGACATTATGTATTGATTAAGAACTATAGTAAACAGATAGACACACGACAAGTCCTAATGGTGACGTCAGGGTCAGGCTAATGGACAAACACCCTTAAGCCCGGTTCATACTTGTCCTTATCCTTGTCCCTATCGTTTTGTCCCTAAGCGATTTCAGAAAAACTGCATAGCCAAATATGCTAGTTTTTTGCATGACGATAGTTGACGTCACCTCTAGACCGTATACAAATAAGTTAGCTCAAACGCATTTGTCAATTTTTCACAGCAGCTGACCTAAGTTTGTCCTTGTCCTTGTCCCTGTGTCCTTAAGGACGAGTATGAACCAGGCTTTACGCCCGATTCATTCTTGTCCTTAAGGACCAAGGAACAGCGACAAGGACAAGGGTAAATCCCGTTCAGCTGTGTGAAGAATTAACACAAGCGTTTCGGCTATGTAAGTTTTAGCACAAGGTCAGAAATGATCTCAACTATACTATGTATATATCATGCGAAAAAAGACTTATTTGGCCAAGTAGTTTTCTTGCTCAAGGACAAACCGTTACGGACAAGGACAAGAACAAGTATGAACCAGGATTTAGGGACAACTGAGCGGACAAGCAGTCCTACCCGAACCAACTCCATGGCGAGGTAGTATTTGGCGGGCGCGTCGATAGTCTCCACCAGCTGAACGATGTGTGGGTGGCGCAGACGCCTGAGCAGAGTTACTTCGCTTTCCACCATTTCTTCCTGAAACCAGCAGCTAATCCACTGAATCCACTAAATCTTTCTATGAGATTACTAGTGTCACTGCACTCTAGAAATCACAGATGCATATTGGGGGGTAGGGGCGGTCTCCACCTCCCTTCCGAGCCCCTCAGACAGCAGGCACCCCCACCCCTTTTACGGCCGAAAAAGTACACCAAATTGGAGGACAAAATCAAAACTTTCGCGAAAATTTTCCGCATGCGGCTAAAAAAATTCCCCAAAAATAAGTTACTAATCGAAAAACTGCGAAACTTTTCCGACTGCCGCTAGAAGAAATACAATACCAGGACCACCCCCTTTGCCAATTACTGCCTCGGTGCATCTCTGCTAGAGATACTTTATAGTACTGGCAAGAGTTGCACTGAGTGTCGAAAACGCTCAACTGAACTAACAATCATCAATCAACTACTTCTGTTTTCACGTGCTGCGAAGATAAAAAAAGATCCGTTTAACGTCTAGTAAAAAACTAAAATTTGCAAAAACATAAATGGCTAGTCTTACCTTTCCGGTGCATTTTGATTTATCGATCACTTTTAAGGCAACTGGGCTTTGAGTTAATCTGAAACAACAGACTTGAGTGTCGTCAATTTTATATTTCTACCACAAGTTATGACCATTTCAATATTTGTTTACTACATGACACGAAATATCGCGATACTTCATTTAAAATTCACCATAGTAGATTTTTGAAACCCGAAAATTTGCGTTTGATTTTTTTATTTTTTCGAACCGGTTCAGCGGTACAACGATTTTTTTTATCGATAACTTTTAATGGAAAAATACATTGGATATGCCTTTTTTGCTAATAAAAAACAAAATTTCTGCTTTGAGCTGTTTCTGAGTTATTCTAACTTCTGTGTTTGTGCTGAAAAATATTGAATTTCAATAGTATTGTACGGCGATAAAAGAAAAGTAAATAAATGAAAATTAAACGAATGAATAATTAAAATTAATCAAAAATTATTTATTATTAATTATTAAATTAAATTTCAAACGAACCTATCCACGGCCTCATAGACGAGGGCAAAGTTTCCATCCCCAATCAATCGGCCAATGTCAAATCGATCGGTGACCTCCGTGACATGCTCAGGCCCCGCCTCCCCCTCCTTCTCCCCGCCCCCCGAATCTGATTGGCTGCTGACTGACTCATTAGCTCCGCCCTCATTGACCTCTGACCCCACTCTACTGTTGGCACTATCACCGTTCTGGAATGGCACATTGCAGGACTGAAAAAAATTGGAACAAAAAATAAAGACTGAGCAATATTGGCCAATCAAAATGCAGCTTAGAAATAATGCAAACAACCAATCAGCGTGGCTGAAGTCTCATTACATAATATATCCCATAAGCAAACGGTCATGAATGTAGTATGCAAATCTTGAATTCAGCAGACATGACTTAATTTTATCTGCTCTCACTCACTCACACACATAGGTAATATCTATACATACATGGCGTGGAAAAGATTGTTACCTTAACTTGATACCGCTCCCCCAGATAAAGTTTCACGCAGAAAAGAGATATTTTTTTGGTAACCCCCCGCCCCTCAGACTACCTCAGCTGCACTATGAATGGAGGGAGATGGGGGTACACCCACCCCTCCCAAATCGAGAAGCCGGGTGGGTCCCGAAAATTCGGGCACAACTGAGTAAAAAAAGGCACTTTCTGGTGCGTTTTTTCGAAAATTTTACAAAATTATTATTATTAGTATTTTTGATTAGGGGGCAGGGTCCCCAAAATTTACCCGGCGAATTCCCCAAATTTTGACCTCGTTACATGTATAATAGCTATACATATTGTGTGGATAGATATAGAACAACACTATTTTTGATACCTGTTTGGCCTTGATATGCTTTTGGTTTCGTTGATTGAGAAACTTGCGCCGGAACACGGGACTACGGAAAAGCTGATCGTTCAACTGGGCACCTGCAACAAATTACAAAAGTAAAAATCGGAATTAAAGCGGACAAACGACATGGAGGCAAAATGAAATCTTAACAAATTGGATTGTCTAGCTGGATTTAAGTCGCCAGTGAGCATATCTTTTACCCAACTAACTGCATTAATTAGTTAATTAATATTAATTAACAGAATTAGTTTAATTCATTAAATACTATTTATTAGTGAACCGTAGCTAAAATACACCCATTTTATACATTACAATACGAAAACTAACTGACTGTATACTAGGTAATAGGTGACTGACTACTAGGTCCGTTTACACAAAAAAATGACAATGAACCGTTCAAAGTTGACTGGAGCCATTAACTAATAAACAGATTCAGTTCATATTTCTTAGTTTTAGGAACAAAGTGCTTTTTCCCTGATATCTATATGACAGAAGTGAAAAACAGTGAAAAAATTCACGGCATAGTTTCTAGGAGACACGGGAAAGGGATCTTGAGGGGGGATTACGGGTCACAAACTCACAAGTCTAGAGACCCTAGGATCTAGGAAACATTCAATTAACCACTAACCCGAAGGCTAATCCCAACATGACTTTGACGAATTAGATTTAAGTTTATTTGGTTAATAAAACGCCTGACATCACTTTGCGGGCCCAGTTTACCGGGATACAACAGATTTACTGGAACATGATCAGTATGAGCTCTACAGCTTCAAAACTTAATCACAAATAATTTGCTAACTCAGAATTTCACAAAAACTCACAAGGTTTTTTCCTAGCAACAGGTTGCGGGACCGTAAAATCCGCCCCACACTCTTCTATGGAGCCAATCCGCGCACTAACAGACATCTTGGCGCCTGTTCTTGAAAAATTCACATTCACATAAACGCTGTGACTGATTTGTCGGCCCGGTCGGCTGATTTGTCGGGAAGAGGCGGATTTTCGCAGCGGCGTTGGCGGATTTTCAAATTCTCGCAGTACTTTTTCGATTGTTTCAGGTGCAGTTTGGGCGATTTCCGACACGGGTCCATCTATGGACGAAGAAGTGGAGATTTCATCATCGTTTTCCATCGTCGACAAAAGATAGTCGATGTAATCTTTTGGATTGTCAAAATCGCTCAATCGGCACTGCGGATTCATTTTTTCCGAGCTTTTCGCACTTTTTCGCGACGATTTCGCAGCTTCGCGTCTTTCGAAACTGTTGAAATCGCTGAAGCTGCAGGAATATTTTTTCGGCGATAAACTCGCGAATTTCGGCGGTGCCGTTAGACTGTTATCAAAATCGCCCAAATGTCCCGAATTTTTTCGGGATAAATTCCCAAATTTCGGCGGCTCTGAATCTCCAAAATCGCTGAAATGACCCGAACTTCTTCGCGACAAATTCGAAAATCTTGGTGACTCACATTCATCAAAATCGCTGAAATGACCTGAATTTAGTCGCGACAAATTCGATAACCGGGGACCTTCTAAATCATTAAAATCGCTGAAATGGCCAGAATTTCGCCGCGACAAATTCGAGAATCTAGGAGCCTCTGAATCATCACAATCGCTGAAATGACCAGAATTTTTTCGCGATAAATTCGCCACTTTTGGCGACAATTCGCGTATTCGCGAGCGACGACCTTCCGAAATCGCGGGTGACAACGATTCTTCATGAATCGCCTCTAAATTTGTTTGTTTGGCGATTCTCTGCTCATATTTGCTGAAACTTTTCACACCGCTCTGGTTTTTCGAAACCAATTTTCGTTGCTCCAAAAATTCTGCCAAACTTCGTTCTTTTATTGGTTCGTCCAAATTACTGCTGCCAACAGTTTTCGAGCAAAAACTTGAGCTTTCAGCTGAGCTAGTGGACCTCAAAGATTCATCAGTTTTTCCGGATACGGTAGACTCAGAAATCTGGACATTTTCCGTTTTATTCGACGTAAATTTTGACGTAAAATCAGTTGTGACTGACAGCGGTTCCGGCAAATCCAGTTTCGGCCTCGGCCAATCAGTGGTTTCGGTCTGGCCAGGTCTGTCAATCAAATTGACGGAGGCGGAGTCTTTGCGGTCCAAATCCGACGAATCAGAGTCAATGTTTTCCTCCGTATCAGTAGCTTCATCCTGATTGGCCGTCGAAATCTGATCACATGACTGATTTTCGGCCAAAACGGCCTCAATAATTTGCTCTGGATCGGAGCTATCGGCCAAAACAAGTTCCCAGCTTTCATCTGACACTGAGGCTTCGGCCAAAACTTGCTCGATAATTTCTTCAGGACTTGACAGAGTGTTAGAACTAACGGAAAGATCTTCGTCCTCTAGCGAATTATCGGCCTCAGATTCGGCCTGCAAACGTTTTTGTTCGGCTTCGGCCCGCTGATCGGCCTCCTTTTGGGCCTCCTCTTCCATAAACGCCCGATATTTGGCCGACAAATCGAACATGATCGGCGGTAGGCCACCAAACTTTTCCGACAAAGTGCACATGATCGAAGTTTATTTATGAAAAAGTATCAATAAAAAAATCTGACCAAAATAAACGCAGTACGAAGTGAGAGATGAATAAATAAAAAATACACAAATCGGAAGAAGTGCTGAATAAGTTACACAAAAGATAAACTAAATTAATTAATTAATTAAATTAATACGGCACGAGCGCTATTTCACAGCACGGCAAACGACGATGGCTCCACGACTGCTAACAAGTATATATTAAACTTTAAGCCGGCATAAAGTTATGAAAAAAGTGTCATATAGCAAAATTCCAGACGATTGCAAAAATTAACCACAGATATTTTTTGCAAACTTTCAGCAAACTCTGCGTGTCTGTTGGCGCAGAGTTGCTAAGTTAGCGAACAAGCCTTGACTTCGGTTCGCACCAAAAATGAACAACCGGCTAAAGCGTGCCTAACTGGGCCCAAAATTTATTCTGGTCGCCTGACAAAACATCCATTATTTCGGTCGATTAGCGGGGACCTAATTAGAAAAATTGGTCTAAATAATCTATATATAAATATATGGCCAATATATGGCTGTCAGGGCTGTTTCGCTCAAAACAACGCGGGCCGCTTCGTGAAGAGTCGAAAAGTTGCTCTTTGAAACTTTTAGCAAAGTTTTGCAAAAACTTTAGCCGCCCTTGCAGCTTAGACACACACACACACATGTGCTTGTGATGAAGCACATACACTGCATGATAGTTATACTAGTTTTTTTTCAAACAAAAACAAGTTTTCCCTCTATTGATTTCTAAATCAGCAAGCGCAGTCTACGATACATAAAAAAGTTTAGTTAACCAACTTGCTTAAAGCCTTGTACTGAAAACATAATGTGAAATTAAATAAAAAAAGTGAATTTACTCTGTATATAACCTTTACATTTAAGGAAGACCGAAATAGCCCTACTATATCGAGACTATAAACATTCAAATCCAATTAGAATCGATAGAAATTGGAAAAAACAAAATTTTCAAGTTTAGAAACACTGGTCTGAATATTGTCAAAAGTAAAAAGTAAAATGAAATTTTTTCAATACTCAAAACTATATTTTTTCCAAAAAATTCATAAAAAAACAAAAAGCGTTTACCACACACAACTTTTATAGACAGAGCATTGACGCTATATAAATATCGATTCCATATAGGGCCCTCCTCGTATCACGAGATTTCGCCAAGAATTTATGCCAACATTTTTCAGCCAAGTCGACTTTTCGAGTTCCCTACTTGAAATATCGGGGCCAAACAATTCAGTGTTTACTTTTGGTCAAGTTTTTCTCATTCGCTAATCAGTAGCAAGCTTAACTTTACCAACTATTTACTATTAAGCTATTTACCTGCTACTTCTTTTTTTTTAAACTCATTATCACACTTGTGCAGCTGAGAAAATCTGGGGGGAGGGCGGGCGCTATGCGAATTTTTATAAAAGTTTACCAAAGGGGGGGTTCGAGCTGAAGCAACCCCCCCCCCCCAATTCCCACCAAGCCCATGTACGCCCATTACTTATATCTAGTCTGACAGACCAGGAGTTAATGGGCATGGGCAGGGTATGTAACTTTCGAAATACCCAAAATACTTATTACTTGGGAAAGAGTTTGCGGTGGCCAAACTTTTATACTTTTAACAAATGATCGTTTACTACAAGTCAACTAAACTTATGTAAAGCAATTTATATGCAATCATACATCAGGTGTGGTCTAACCATTGAGGGGGCACTGGTCAAATTTTTGGGATCATCACCCGTGATCGACCAAAAACATATGAATGCCATTTTTATTTTATTTTTCACCCAATATTTTTCAAATTTTCTTCCCCCGGTGCCCCCCCCGCCACTCCAACTTTTTAGGAAGTACCGGTACTTAAACCCTTCAATATATCAACAAAGTAGAACAAGCATTTATTTTCGTAAGCCACAGGACCAGAGGCAAAAGTTCTTAAAACTATCTTTTCAGTGAATTAGCGCCACTTCTACACATAAAAATATTTATAGAAAAATAATAAACTATAGAGCAAACAATCAGGAAAAAACTATGGTGCAGAAAACCGCGCCATAACGGGAAAGAGAATTCTTTATCTATCACGACACCCCCACTCGAAACTTTCAAAACTATTTCTGCAAAATTACTCAATGCATTACGTGTGTGTTTAGTATGTATATTTAACTTCTGCAATTGCAGCTAGAACTGAGGAGGTTGAAAAGCCGCAAAAAACAACAGTAGCTTGGTCTTGGGCACTTTTCGAAAACTAGTTGAAAAATTAAACTTTATAAAACTACTTCAAGTCAAAAATGTCAGACTGAATCATTTAAGGGTTCGTCCCCAGTGAAACTCAGCAGCCGTTGCCACATGGAAAAAGTATGTATCTTGGTGTATACCTACTTAACTACCTACTAAGTTATTTCTAAATCATTAAAACATGTCCACTACACACCTCGGAATTTTGGCTATACTTAAGCGGTGAAACTTATTTAAACTTGCTGAATATAGGCTGCAAAATCTGTAGACAGCCACATCAATCAGACAAAGCAAAGACTTAAACATGATGCTGGTAAAAACTTCAGAAACTTTCAAAACGGATACTAAACTGAGATTCTCGCCAAATCGCAATTTGACAAATTGGGTTAACAAAGTAATAGCAATATATCTGACAATTTTTCTTCCAATATATATATCTACACACACACACACACACACACACACACACACACACACACACACACACACACACACACACACACACACACACACACACACACACACACACACACACACACACACACACACACACACACACACACACACTGACGTTACCTGGCTTATTTTAGCCTAGCCCAGTTTCACACAAAACAATATTCAAAACTAAACATAAAAAACAAATGTTACTCACTGATAGATTAGAAGCTCATTTTTTTTACTTACTGCGGCCGCAAAAAATCTGACGACAGAACCACAGTCGGCACATACACTGGCAGTCCAGATTGGAGGATAATCAATGATTAATCGATCATCAAAATCAGTTATTGATTAATTTATGACCTATATGCATTAATAGTTTTTGTTTAAGATAGATCGAAAGACAATATAAAGAATAGAAATTGTATATAATCCATTTATGTAAAAAACATTATATGTTTAAGTTTAAAATTAATTAATTAATTAATCAATCAATATAAAGGCAGGAAAGCAATCCACATCCGATTTTTGATACACAATGTAATAACTAAGCCTTAAAACAGTTAACGTCAATTATTAAAGAAAGTCTAACATCATGTCTAATCGAACCCATATTATACTTATAATTAGTGTGATCGATTGAACGGGATCCTGATTCCAAAATGAAATCTCAATCGATCACAAAATCACTGATATACATGGGTGGTCGGAGACCACCCCCCGCCCCCAATTTTAAATTTAATTCAGACAAGTCCCACTCAGACTTCACGCATCGAAACAATTCCTCCTCCTTGGTGGCAAAAAAATTTACTTTTATAAAATGTAAAAAAAACAACGTTTTTTTAAAACCTTTGTCAAAATTTTGCTGAGTTTCGGTCGATCAAGGAGAAAAAACTATGAATCAATCTCACTGCAAAACTCACTAACAAAATACCAAAACAAAGTTCAATACCCATAAGCCAAACAACCCCAAACAGAAAACACTTGTTCGCCTCCAAGGAAAAATATGCAATCAGATTATTTCAAACACCAACCCAGAATAATTTATAAATCAAACCAATTTCAAAATATCATTCTTGCAAGCCTAGGGGAAGGCTGACTTCAGCTGATAGTGACACGCTTACACATATTAATTTCATATAAAGCTTATATAAATATTAACTGGTGTGGGTTTTTTTATATGATTTCTATTGGCTGACTAGGCTGTGGTGTCCTTATTAAATAAGTTAAATAAATTTATGTTAATATTCTATATAAGTATATTTACACTTTACCACTCTTTTTTGTGTTTTGAGTAGATTTTCTAATGTTGATTTTTGACCTGCTAGATATATATTTACACTTCACACTTCTTCAAACATTCAAATTTTAATAATTAATTTCGATGATAAATTTCACTCACTACTGTTCTAGTGCCTTTAATTATAAATGAACAAATCCATTACAATTTTTACAGTTATTGGTCAAGTTTTCACTAAATGACCCTCAGTTCACAGCATAGGTTTATACTGGAGAAAATACTAGAAAATCTCGTTAAGTCCAGTAGAAAAATGGCCCATCGTAACAGCACCCAGTCAACTCTGAATCAACTTGAGGAAGTTTCCAGAACCTAAGAACCTAAGGAAGAACCAAACTAGATCGAAAGTTGGGGCTGGACTAATACTAAAGTCTAACCAAGACCAAAGTTGAACATTGAGACAAAACAAAACATGTGATTTTAAAACGAAAAAAACAAAAAAACAAGATTCGCAGATCTATCAAGAGTACAGCGAGGACCAGTTAAAATCACGCCACCTGCTTTTTTCTCATTGTTCAACACTGCTTGATCAGAGTTTAGTAGAGTGATTTCAGATCTAAAGTTAGGGCTGGACGCAGGCTCACATTCAACGCATCCCACAGACCGTTTCTAAATCTAAAAAAGTCACCAGTGATCTCTTATCTAGTTATTTTAATTACGCCCGGTGCCCCGGTTCATACTTGTCCTTAAGCGATTCCAAGAAAATCGCTGGACCAAAAAAGGCCAACTTTTTGCACGAATAAAGTTGGGCTCACTATATCGTATTTAAAAAATTAGGCGAAACGCTTGTTTCATCTGTTCACAGCAGTTGACCAAAAATTGTCCTTGTTCCTGTGCCCTTAAGGACAAGCATGAACAAGTCTTTAATCCACTTAATCCAATCTAGTAGAGTACCGTTGTAATGTTGCATAAGGTGATGGGGGGCCCGGTGACGAGCGAGCTTGGGGGACTTTGCGGCGGGCTGAGTGCCGTTTCCCAACAGGGAGTTGGGCCGGAATCGGGGGTAGTACAGCAGTTTGTATTCTAAAAAAACAAAACAATATCAAACACGAAAGCCGGAAAGCCACCTCTACCATACATGTATGAGGGTAAAATCGAGGGGCGGGGGGGGCAGGGTCCCGATCTGGCCCCTATCTGGGCAAAATTTAGTAAAAATGGCAGTTTTTTGGAAAAAGTTTACAAAATTTTGCAATTCAGGGGGAAGGCCACCGAAATTTAGCCAGAGAGGCTCCCCCACAATTCTGATCCCGTTACATATATATATATATATATATATATATATATATATATATATATATATATATATATATATATACCGGAGTTCCGGTTCCGGTTCCGGTACTTTTTGGTTCCGGTTCCGGTTCCGGTATTTCAAAAGTACCGGAACCGGAACCACTAATTCTCTGACAAAGGATTTTGCCTTCATTTTGTGTTGTTCGTCCATGAAAATTTTCCGATAGGCCTCCAACTGACCACAATCGGCCTAAAAATCAAAAATTTCTTCAGATTTCGTTCTGGCGAATCTCTTGCGACTATACACAGTACATATATATCTTGCGAATATACAGTACACTAGCTTAATACATTGTTATCGTTTGTGCTTTATTGTCTTAAAACGAATATTGTAATATTTATAGTACATACAAATACCTTCTGATTTTTTATTCTAGCATTCTTATGTAGCAGAGCAGTGCTTATTCTTTATCAACAATGCTGTGCTTCTTGTGTCCAATTTCTTGTATTACTTCAACTGGCTCAATGAAAGCCGACGGTCGAAGGTCCTCGGTTTTTCACGCTACACTGAAAAATTATGTAATCTGAGTAAACCTTACTAACATTTAGGAGAGGGGGAGACGGTATATACAGCCGCCCCCCGCCCCCCAATTTTCTCCAAGTCAGGGTTTTTTAGGGTCCACGAGTGGGTCCAGACTCAAGTTCTCTTAACTGGACCCAGCAAAAATTAACCTGACCCAACACCCAAGTCAGACCCAAGGGCGTAGATAGGGAGGGGGGTCGCGACCCCCCCTTTTGGTTGAATTTAAAGAAATTGTCAACAAGGGTCCGCCCTTTAATTTTTATCGCCCCGCCGAACAAAATTTTTGATACGTCTTGATATTTTTGAGGGCAACCGTATCCAGACCCCTGCATCTCTATGGCTGACTAGTCCTTGTTATTATCTTTCATCAAAGCCTATGCATGTCTACAAAAGTACATTATGCTGAATTTTCTTGTATAATACACTGTATGATGTGACGTTCTCATGTTTAGTTTTTAATTTTCCTGTCGGAAAAAATTTCTGATACGTCCTTAGTTGACCAAATTCGGCGTAAACAGTTAAAAAATCTCCATTTTTTCTGGGGGCTGCCGCCCCCAGACCCCTGCAACCTGTGGCTCACTGATCTTGCGTTTGCACTGCGAATTAAAGTGCTAAATTAGTGTATAGAAAGTCAAAAGTGTACAGAAGGGTTGCATATAAAAAATGTGAGTAAAAGTAAACAAATTTTTTTTGCAAATATTGCAAAATATAGGGTCTTTTTAAGGGGGTGTTTCGGTGTTTTTGGTCGTCGTTCCGCGGTGTCGGCGCATTTTTAGGTTTCCATCACATATATATATATATATATATATATATATATATATATATATATATATATATATATATATATATATATATATATATATATATATATATATATATATTATATATATATATGACTTCTACACTCTGCGCCCCTGTGGATCTGAAGGTCGGCGGATCGATCCTGTCATGCATATATATTTTACATTCTGCAGCAGCGTTGGGTACCTATTGAATGTTCTAGTAGTTGTTATCTGCGCAATTTATGGCAAAACGGCGAGGTACCTCCCCTTCTAAATAACGTCTAGAAATTCGACCTACCCAGATTAACGCAGGAATTCGAGATTCCAAACACAACATACTGATAGTATATTCGCAGGCACTACGCGGCCCACGTAAAAACTTCATTATTTTGTAGCTATGTCTATAGCCTATATACATACTTATCTATTGATCTATTAACTACCTCCTATTTATATACTCTTAATTCTCACCTCTGTTCGAATCTATGATAGTAGATTTTTGTTGATTTTCAAAATATGAAGATGATTACATGCAATTATAATACAATATGAAGAATAAGTTATACACAATGAACCTTCATCTTTTCAATGATAATTTTAAAATTGAATTTTTCGTGAAATCAAATATATACTTCGGTTATAAAAAAATTAACCACAGATCAATAATCATGAATAAAAAAGTAAAACTTTCAGTTGGGTTAAAAACTCATAAGAGGAGAGTTGTTACCACTTTAGCTGACAACTAGTTGACAAACTTTCACAGAAGAGAAAAATACCTGTTTGCTTTTTTGTGCATAAAAATATGAAGGATATTTTCTTGACAAATAATAAACATTTTTTCAAAGGACAGATCGTCTAAAACAAAGTCAGGGTATATAAGTTCGCAGCAGAATAACCAAAGGGGGTATATTACCCCCTATAGTTTTTTTGAGAGAAAAAATTCACAGTCTGCCGCAAAACATTCAAAAAAAGCCAAAAAACAATCCAAAAATTCAATTATAAAACATTCAAATACAAATTTTCGCCCCGCCACAAATAGTGTTGCTTAAGGTGGTAGTAACGTTTTCGACAGTTTTGCAGGAGTAACATTTGACAACTTACGATTACTTTTCAATTAATAATTTATAGTACGCATATTAAATTAGGAAACTATAAATTATTATGAGATAAATGCTTGCTAAAATAGCTTAAACAATCACTTTTCATTTTCACAGAAAATTTTTTTCAGCCAGTTACGACAATTGTTCGTAAATTTTATGTTTAGCTAAGCCAAAGTAGTAGTTAGTCAAAAAGGCCGTTTATTGAAAAAAAGAAAAAAATGACACACGGGCATGTCAAAAACCTTCAATTTAGATGCCAAAACTTATCCTGCCGCTTTTCACATTTTGAGATTACGTCACATTTATGTAACATTTCTTTTTGAACTAAAGTGCATTACACAAAAGTCCGCAACACTTGACAACTACTAAAAGGATTTTGTTCAAAAATTTGGATAAACTGGCACACATATGTGTCTATGCTAAAATTTCAAAAAATTTTTTGGCTTAAATTTTGCGTTACATCAATTTCATTCACATAAATCTGTAAAAATGTACTTCCGTGGACTAAATCTCAAGTCTCAATGTTGCAATCTTTTCATGCGTCATTTTACATGTTTTTTAGACAATTTCTGATGTGTCAATTTTTTATTTGTATTAATTTAGCCTATTTCGTGAAAAAATTAGATTCAAAAATTAGTATATTTTTCAAAATTCGAAGAAAATCAAAATTGAAGGTCCGTAACTTCTTTTCAACATCATATAAATGCACCAAACTTAGCATGAAAATTCACCCTCTTATTGACTATGTTGGTGTGAAGAATGAAATTATTTGGAATTACACTGTCAATTTTACAAGCAAAACATGAAAAAGGCAAAAATTCACGAAATTTGACTACTTTAACAGTGTCTGCTGACTAGCTTGTTACAGATTCAAGTTGGATAATGTGTGTAACTGTAGTTTCAGTCAAGTACTTTAACATGGAAAAAACAGCTATTAAATTGATTGAGTCAATCAAAAGTTATAGCACGTTATAAAAACTGTCGAAAACGTAACTACCACCTTAAGTGCTTAACACCATTTTTATCGTACTAACTAACTAAAGTTTATTGAATCGCTATCGCAAACAAAATGTATATACAGCCACGATTCAAAGGGCAAACAGCCAATGCTGCAGCCAACCACAGAACATTTATACATAATATCATAGTAGTATTTCAATGCCTTCAATTTTAGGCCAAAAACTGAGCAAAATGCAACAATTCTTTTTACTCATTTTCTAAGTCATAAGGCTCAGTCAGAGAAATGCTGGGTGCATTTCCAGATTCCCAGAAAGAAAGGCGATTGTTTCGGAGGTCATATTCATGCCGGTAGATTATTATACTGTCTAATCTCATTTTAAAGGAAAGGGAGTGCAGAAAACGGAAAATGTCAAAAAAGCCTGCCTCCGCAAAACTATTTTTTAACAAAAACCAGAAAATATATTTCTTCTGGGAGTCGATAATAGCTTAGCGGAAAAAACAATATATAGTGCAAACGGCTTCGCAGTTATCGAAATCCTAAATACGCGTCTATTTCTTTCTTTTTCCTTTCATACCTTTCACCGAGGGCCAATTCCTAAAATGGATTAAACGAATTAGACTAAAATTTATAGCCAGTCGGGAAAAAAACTACTTTGGAAACTTTTGGTCATATCCCAAGTAATACACGAAATTAAAAGTTTCTTTTTATTTTCTTATCAAGCCTTACACTAAGCCGTAAAATGCAGCATAAAACGTTTTGGTATCATTTACATCATGGCAGAAATTTTGACCTAAAGTCATGGGAAGAAAAAACCAATTCGGGAAAAAAAACCCACGTCGGGAAAAAAAACCCAATTTCATCGATCAATAAAAAACGTCATGAGCATGCCACCGGCGATGTTGAGCATGCATCTGATAGAGTACCACCTCCTCTTTCGAACGCACACCCCAACTTGTTCGTACCTCTACCGGTTGGCCTACATCAAGCCATCAAAGTTGGCCCCAAAATTCACATGGGGTCACTTAGTGAAAATTTTTCAAAAATCAAATTTTACTGAAATTGCACGCAGAGTCGCGTAATCGCTATAACAGTGTTATACGGTCGTTTTCTACCGATTTTAACAAGGTTTCATTCAGAAAACAAACATTTTAATAGATTTAGCATGTAAAATGTACTGAGTCAAGGGGTACTGTGAATAGTAGGCACTAAAAATCCATCATTGTGTCATAGTATGACGTTAAAAAGCATTGATTCTTGTTTAAAACATCTAATCACGTCATTTCGGGCTGTTTACGGCCAAATTTTGCAAAAAATGAGGGTATTCAAATTTTGAAACATTACCCGAACGGGTTTCCTTCCTCGCCAGAATTCCGGGTTTGTTAGTAATTTCTCATCATATGGGCACCCAACAAGCCCAGTTTTGTATTTCTATCGCGTTTATTCATCGAATTACACAACTTGAAAAATTGGGTTTTTTTCCCCGACGTGGGTTTTTTTCCCATGAAGTTGAGCTACTGTGGCTCAGCTGTGGTTCATTGTGGCACTCAACATTTTTGCTTAATTTGTAGCCCTATAGGTGGCCTCCGTGGGATTTGAACAGATTTGGATAACTTTGTTTAGATGAGCAGTACCGATGGTTCAAAGTTGGCCAAATTTTTCAAGCTTCGTAGGTGAAAACAGTCAAAAATTCGATTCCTCATAAAAATTGTAAACATGATCAGAATCAGTTCTAAACTCGTGTATGGAGTTGTTTAGAGGGTGTTTTATTGCACACAAAAATTGGTACCAATTGAACCACTCTAAGCTCAGAAACTGGGGTGGGGTTTTTTCCCGACAAACGGGGTGGGTTTTTTTCGCGATTGGTTATAATTGCCTAATAACTTATCTCGATGTTGAGGTAGACTTGAAAAATTTTGTGCATCAGCGGAAGGTGCTACAAATAGTGGCTATCGCAAAATTCGTATGAATTGATAAACGATGTCATGAGTTATGGGCAAAACAAATTTTAATCTAATCTGTTTAGTCCATTTTAGAAATTGGCCCCTACACAAAATGGGCAAAAATTTACCAAAAAACCGCAACTAAAATTTCTGATGAATCCTCTGACCTTCTGAGCCTAAATAGAAATCGTCGAGGCACAATCTTTCGGGACCGTAGGCGATGAAAATGTCATCATCCGCGAAAAAGTCTGACAGCTCCAAAACCTGAAAAACAAAATGCAAAACTAGGCCAACGATAAAAAACGACGCTAAAACACTATCAGCTCACAAGCGGAAGCGACTACATTAGAGGAGGTAGGTGGTGGTAGTCCCTTAGTCCGTAACGCCAAAGCGGTTTATCAGCCACGGTATATACAAGGGCATGCAAAATTTCTATAAAATTTGCTCTTAAATATGGGCATTTCTATCAATTTTATGCATTTATTACCTAATTTTGGCCAAAATTTACTCTAAATTACTACTTTTTATACTAAAACAAGGTATTTTGGCCACACTTTTTTAATCATCAATAATTTTTTCGTTACTACATGGTCCTTTTTTGTGTGACTCGGTACAAGGGCAGTCAAAATGTGGGTATAGAACCCCCCGCCCACATTAAACGAGACCCACACGCGTAAACGTATGCCTATGTACCCAAGCCCCAATGTGCTAAGCACATTACAACCGTCTGAACAGATTAAGTATGGGTTGAGTGTTCGCTATTTTTTATTTTTTCACTGGTACCAAAAATGCACTTTTTAGTATAGTGTAAAAGCTGCTTAGCACCCACTTCATACTACAAGCTACTAAATGCGTGTATATGCATCTTCACTGCTTTTCAGTGAAAAAACAGCTACTACAAATAGAGTTACGTGTACATACATGTATTATATTTATATATATGTATGTACTGTATATTCGTATATAACTACGTAAATACAGGTTTTTCACGTTTTTTTCTCTAAAACTCACCACATGCCATATATTTTTGTAGCTCATGCATTTCTAGTCAGTCGCATTTAGTCAAATTTAAAGCCGACTAAACCGCACTTACGTAATTATGTACGCAATTAAATTAGGGTCATTCATGTCGACTAAAGTGAAGTAAAACTAGGCTAAAAAGTTTGTACAGTATACGACAGTGACAGGTGTTACGTAAAGTTTATCGCGTAATATATTCGTTACGGAGACGGTTATATATGTTTGCACAGCACGTAGCTAGACGAAAAATGCTATAAAAAGTCTTTATTGGCAATAGGATATTAAGAATGAGTTTCTATTAGTACGTTATTAGCCGATAACCCGCCAGGTTTTTTAAAAATAGATATTATATAATTTACAGAGGGTATATATAAACCAAACTCCCACCTAAATCAGGGTAGGCGCGATAGCGACTAACCCTAGAATAGGAACGACACACCACAATGCGAAATTTTTGAAATGAAATTTTTTAATAACTAAAAATTTATAGAAGCAAATCGGTTTTAATTTGGTGTGTGCACGTGCCTGGGGGACGGCTACATGCTGGCCAAACTTCAGGCAAATCGGCCAAGTATTACCCGAGATCTGAAAAATCGCCTCCCACAAACTCGGATTTTTCCGTCTTTTTTTTCGCCGACGCATAACTCAAGAAATCCTTCTTGGCGAGGCACTTTTTTGTGTTTTTTACATTTGTTCTGATTGGGAATAGTGTCATTAACAAAATGGTGTTCTAGGCTTTTGCCGTTTTGGCTGTGCTGGGAGGGGGGAAAGCCCTTTTTTGGGCCTCGAAAAATGGCAGTCAAAAATTCAATGGCGCCAGCCTGAACAGCCCAAGTCTGATCTCTTGCATGCATGGTAGTGTAGTGGGGTTGTAGTGCGTCTCCCCTTTTGGAGTCGATCGTGTCACTGTAGGCCTAGGGAGGGGGTCCGGAAGGTAATTTAAGGTGGTAGTTACGTTTTCGACAGTTTTTATAACGTGCTATAACTTCTGATTGACTCAATGAATTTAATAGCTGTCTTTTTCACGTTAAAGAACTTGACTGAAAATACACTTATGCACATTATCTAGCTTAAATCTGTAACAAGCTAGTCAGCAGACACTGTCAAAGTAGTCAAATTTCGTGAATTTTTGCATTTTTCTTGTTTTGCTTGTAAAATTGACAATGTAACTCCAACTAATTTCATTCTTTACACCAACATAGCCAATAACAGGGTAAATTTTAATGCTTAGTTTGGTGCATTTATATGACGCAGAAAAGAAGTTACGGACCTTTAATTTTGAATTTTTTCGAATTTTGAAAAATGTACGAATTTTTGAATCTAATTTTTTCACAAAATAGGCTAAATTGATACAAATAAAAAAATTGACACATCAGAAATTGTGTAGAAAACATGTAAAGTAACGCATAAAAAGATTGCAACATCGAGACCTGAGATTTAGTCCACGGAAGTACATTTTTACAGATTTCTGTGAATGAAATTGATGTAACGCAAAATTTAAGCAACTAAAATTTTTGAAATTTTAGCATAAAGTAGACATGCATATAGACAGCATATGTGTGACAATTTATCCCAAATTTTGAACAAAA
The DNA here is from genome assembly GCA_030248245.1 of Trissonchulus sp. WLG1_4. Classification (NCBI taxonomy): domain Eukaryota; kingdom Metazoa; phylum Nematoda; class Enoplea; order Enoplida; family Ironidae; genus Trissonchulus; species Trissonchulus sp. WLG1_4. The sequence goes on along the minus strand of JASANF010010308.1, from coordinate 11,732 downwards.
TCCTTTTAGTAGTTGTTAAGTTTTGCGGATTTTTGTGTAATGTACTTTAGTTCAAAAAGAAATGTTACATAAATGTGACGTAATCTCAAAAAGTGAAAAGCGGAAGGATAAGTTTTGGCATCTAAATTGAAGGTTTTTGACATGCCCGTGTGTCATTTTTTTTCTTTTTTCAATAAACGGCCTTTTTGACTAGCTACTACTTTGGTTTAGCTAAACCTAAAATTTACGAAAAATTGCCGTAACTGGCTGAAAAATAAATAATAGTTTCAAGCTATTTTAGCAAGCATTAATCTCATAATAAATTATAGTTTCTTAATTTAATATGCGTACTATAAATAACTGATTGAAAATTAATCGTAAGTTGTCAAGTTTTACTCCTGCAAAACTGTCGAAAACGTTACTACCACCTTAAGTGTATTAGGGGGGTAGGCTACCCATGGGTAGTGCAGCCAAAACGGTTATAGATGGAGGTCTGTGGTTTTGTATGCGAATATAAACCCCTATACTGTGCATTTCAGCGTGCTATTAGTTTTGTTGTCAGATTTACCTAGTAGCCAGAACTGGTGCATCCCCCTCTGACGCCCTTGAAAATATGGTTTTTTCATGACTTTGTCATTGTATAACGCTTTTGTGGATAGCCGCTTGTTTAATATTGCTCTAGCAACACAATATGTAGGTGCAGGGGTGTCAGTTAATGTTGGTTGGTCAGCGTCGTATATGTTGCTGCATTTTGGCACCCCTAGCAAAGTGCCAAAATTGTCAAATTGACCAAATTTTTGAAATTTTCAAATTTGTTGAAAAACTGTGGAAAAAGGTAATTTGAGAGGCTGAACGGGAATATACCGTTATTTTGACGAAAAATTATTGTTTTCATCCAAAACAGTACTCACCTACGACGGTTGTGTGTACTACACAGTAAATATGTAGGCACTGCAGCCAAACGGTTATAGATGGAGGCCTGTCGTATTGTATTCGAATATTCACCGATATGTTGTGCATTAGAATGTGCTACTTGTTTTGTTGTCAGGGTTACGTAGTAGCCACAGCGGTTGCACCCCCTGTGATACCGTTGAAAAGATGATTTTCTCAATGTATAGCGCTTTTATGGATAACCTCTCGTTAGTCTCGTTCTGTATTTCTATTGCATCTTAATACATAGGTGCGGGGGTGTCAGTTGATGCTGTTTGGTCCGCGTGGTGTGCATTGGTCCACTTTGGTAGCCCTAGCAAAGTGCCAGAATGGTCAATTTGACCAAATTTTTGAATATTGTTAATTTTGTCGAAAAACTGTGAAAAAGGTTCATTTGAGGTGCCGAACGCGAATATAACGTCGCTGTGACCAAAAATTAATGTGTTAACCCAAAATAACGAAACAGGCCACTGTAAGTATGTGGGTATGTAGAAATAATAAGTAGGTAGCGACTATCACTTCTCAAAATGTATATTATTTTCATGCCAACATACTATTCAGTTGACAGCTTTCTTGTCGTCAAGAAAAATGGCTGCAGCGATTTTCCTAATTATTCGAGCGAATAGGGTGCAGAAAGCACTAACGTGTCGCAGGGCGACTGCTATTCTGACGCAACTCTTGTCCGCTTCATTTAGCAAGCTGACTAGCTGAGTTTCCCCATTCGGCTGCAAAACTTGTCCCGGGTGTTTGACAAGCTTATCAGCATTTTTCCGCTATAGATCAGCCAACTTTCCTATTCTACCCACCCACACTGCTGCCTTAGTGAAAGGGCATTTTTATAATAATTGTAGTGAGGTAGTACAGTTACTCATGCCACTGAAAACTGGCAATAAAGGCCACAAGAAACTCATTACAAAATCGCAAAAGGGCAAAACTTTTGAATTTCGAAGTGAACATTCCCCCGTCAATAGCTTCTGTCATAAAGGACACGCAGTCCTGTCCTTGCTTTAGTGTCCTTAAGGACTTGTCCTTGTCCCTATCGTTTTATCCTCAAGCAATTCCAAGAAAACTACACAACCAAACGAGCAACTTTTCGCAACCAACAAGCTGCAGTTACTGTCAGATTTTATGCAATAAAATTAGATTACACGCTTACGGCAATTCTGCACAACAGCGGATGAAAGTCTGTCCTTGTCCCCATCCCTAATGTCATGTATGAACCGGGCTTAAAGAAGCTGCTGTACAAAGTTTGTCATTGTTACAGTGTCCTTGAGGACAAATAAGAATCAGGCTTTAATGTACAACTAAATCTATTATACATACGTACCTACTTATCTACTATGTAGCTAATTATACTGCAGTCCACCGGATACAAAAACAAGCAGGCCCCAAAAGGGGGCAAGGTTCCTTCGCCGAGTTAAAAAATTCTGCTTATTTTACCCAAAAGATCTCAGCTTCTCCTTTACTTTTGTTTTTTCCATCTTCCATGTATAGAAACAGAAAGCAGTAATACCTTTGTAACTTTGCTTGATTTAGTTTTAGTGCTTGATAGGTGTTGAATTCAACAAATTTGTCGAAAACACATGCCATGTTGCCAAAAATATCTTATTGCATATTTTGACAAATAAAGGTTTTGTCAAAACGGTGTTTGCAAACAAAAGTTGCGTAATTTTTTTGCAAAAAAAACAACACCTGGGGCCTGGGGGTCGAACCCGTGATGTAACCTGTACCAGATTTCGTTACTAGCGCTTTTGACCACTCGACCACTCCGCTTCGATGCGTAGCGATGTTTGGTTATCAATATGTAAAAAGAAAGGAAGAAAACAAACGTCAGTCTAGACAATCACGTGATTAGCATGTGTATCTAGTCTGAAAATTTACCATACGATAAAATTTTAAATCACAAATTTCTAGCAAAATGACAGCTTCATATATGTGCAAAAATGTTGTTGACTATTATTTCATTAAAAATTGTATAAAACACGACTTGTCTTTAAAAAAAGAGCTGTCGGATCCCATACTGACTTTACACGTTAATCATATGCGCTGAGCAACATGTGACTGCTACTTTTACACTACGCAGAGTTGATTTCAAAACAATAGTTCCTTCTCTAGAAGGAACAAAAACCATAATACTCTATGTGGGTAGACAAAATCATAGCAATTCTATTTGCAATCTACATTATGTATCCAATATATACATCCAGGAATTCTACCTATATACGTACGCACTGCAGTATATAAAGGCTTAGTCATCATTGACACAAACTGGCCGTTGCGTGGCAGTTTTTGTCCGGGTTGGGGTGGCACCTGGCAGACAAACGGCCCGGCCCAGTTGCAAGCATTGCAAAAACAGCAATGCAGTTTGCAACACTCGGGCACGCGTTTGTTGGCTAGAGATGAAAACATCATTAAGCAAACTTATGTCACAATTCTACATGAAAACTTGATAAAAGTTTCCACTTCACTATTCATTCATTGTTTGTGTAGGGACACAGCCAATACCTTAAGAGGGTGGATGGGGGGACCCTACCCAAATCGAGGGTCCGGGAGGCAGGATCCCGAAAATCTAAGCAAAAGTTGGAACGACACGTTATTTCGTAAAATTAGCCACGTTAAAGGTATAGATTATTGGTTTTTTTGATCATGAGACAACAAAAATTGGTACAGAACGGCGAACGAAAGCGAGCCCCACCTATCGTCGGTGCGTGAGGATCCTGAGAGTGAATGCAAAAGTGGGTCTGTTTTTTTAAATATAGCTAAATTTAGGGTAAGTTTGGTAGTTCTAGCGGGAGAGAACCTCCAAAATTTCGACCCCGTTACATTATGTAAAATGAACAATAATTAGAACTAGCTAGTATATACAAGGGTGTACCCAGGGGGGTGGGGAGGGAGGGAGGAATTCCCCGACATTTTTTATCCAAGGGTCACCTTTTCAATTTTTAGGTCCGGCCGGAAAAATTTTCTGATGCGTCTCCAATATTAACCAAACTTGGCCTAAAAATTTTTTCCCAAAACTTTCTGATATATATATATATATATCTCTATTTTTGGGTACGCCACTGGTTTTACTACAAACACACTCAACTCATTTAGCCTTGACATGGCCGCGGCAACAACAAGATAGCGTAAAACTAAAAAAGCTTTCATAAAAAGTGAAAAAAATTCTTGAGACCTCCGCCCCCCCCCAATATCAAAGTCTGGGACATGTTTATATTACAAGCATATAGTGAAAAACCCCGTCTATATTACAAACATATTATATATAGTTAAAAAACCCACACATTAAGCTTCCGGAATGAAAGGTCTAAAACCATACGTGTGCAGCTTGCCAATTTTTTTTTTTTTGGGGGGGGGGTGAAGTTCGGAGCAACTTTTCCAGGCATTTTTACTTCGTGAGCCACCGATTTTGGCGTCGTGAGTTTACCTTCGAAACATTCTGTGGGGGGGGGGGGGGGGGTTGGGGAGGGGAAGCCCCCCCCCCCCCAAGCCCATGTATATATACTTAAGACTGTATATGAGACTAGAAATCATAGTTATATACACAGTATTCATATTTTTTCTTTTTTTATCCTGGACTCCCTTAGACTGATTAAACAGCTTGATTCGCTCAGGCTTAATATAGTATATAATATGAGTTTAAGAGGTTAGTTTCTAAGCCAGTAAGTCAGCGCGCGCCCATTTATGAACCCACGATCAGTCCCAGCAGATCCAACCAACAGACATGAGCACCATACATATATAGGCGTTGCGGGGAATGTTATCCGGCCTTCCCTCCAAGATAGGAGGTCCGCTCCTCCCAGATCCCCCTAAATCGACAAAATTTTCGCGTAGCACCCCCCCCCCCCCCGGTCGACGCCCGCCCCCCCCCAGAGTTCCCCATCTGGCACACACCGAGCCATACCCAAAAGTGCAGGTCAGTGGTCCTCCGGTAAAGGCAGTGAGTCATGAACTCGTAATTAGCATCTGATCAATCCAATCCAATTAAATCCCACCCGTTGGCCGTTGACCTACCTTTCACCAAAAACCCGACAAATGTATATATGTAAAGCCAGTGTTAGATAAGCGAGCTACCGAGCACAGTGTACAGAGCCTAAGCCTAATCCGATCGGTCGATTGTCGCAAATTTTGAGCAACAACACCATGGCGTGGCGAGCATACAAGGTGTGGCGAGGGTTTCAGGCATACATGTAAGGGGTCCAAATTTTGGGGGGGGGCTTCTCCGGCCAAATTTTGGCGACCCTCCCCCCTTGATCGACCAAAAATACCCTAAATTTTGCGAAAGTTCGTAAAATGTTCCAAAAAAACGTAAAATGTTTGGGGGGTCCCCCCGCATCCCCCCACCCTTATACCTCATACATGTATGGTTTCAGGCCACTTAACCCCCCCACACATACAAAGGTGAAAGGGACAGCGAGCACATATATATACTTTGAAGTCTTTACAGCATACTATATAAAGTAACAGTGATCAGGGCCAAGAGGTAGGCAGGAGGCAGCCTTCGAAAATATTAAACTTTATGAAACGTTCGAAAAGAATCAAAAAACTGGAAAGTTCACTGTCGCTCAAACGACAAACCAAATGCGGGCCCTCGAGAAAATTTTACAAATTAACGATTCTAGATGGGAACGGTGTGTGTGAAAGCCAAAGCTAAGGCTATTCAGTTACCTTACAACATTGACTACATGAACTGGATTAAAAACATAAGCTAAAATAAATCAACTTAAGTCCACACCATTTCAACTACCTAAGCGTGATGCACATTTAGCATTAGCGTGCGTTACGATAATATAGCGGCACGCACATCCAATAGGAAACAATCTGAAACTCTATTTCTATCCGAATTCTTATTTCTCATTCTTATCTATTCCTATTTCTATTCTTTAGTCTGTTCTATTCTTGACGTATATATTCCACAATGTCATTCATTGTTGTATATATATTATATTATATTCCAGACAATCGGCACGGACGATTACCGGCCCTCAACGTAAATCAGCTCGGCTCAGATTTTAAAGTAAGTCAAGTAAATTTTTTTGGCGTTCAAGTGAACTAGATCTCATCATCACTCACGAAATCAAGATGCTAAAGAAACTGAAATTGGAGTTGTCTAAATATAGACTATGGAGTCATCTGTGCACTACTAACCAGAAGAATGAACTTGAGAAAATATTCTTAATTGCACTAAAAACGGGCAGCACTTGAAGCCTTATTTCGCCTGCAGCACCCTGTGTCCCGCTACTAGCTATCTTTATTGTTTCTTTAGCTTATATGGCAACACCCCCTTACACTCCGACTCGCTGAGTTAGCAACCCAGCGCCCAGCGCGAACAGCAGGGCATGCAGTGGGCAGTCTCATAGCAGCGACAAAGCGTCTCTGAGTCTCCCCCCCCCCCCCTCAAGGGTGGCGCCTCTTCTTCCCCCCCCCCGCCTCCTTTTTTCCCCCCTCCCTTGTCCCCCCTTATCCCCCCCTTTTCCAAACCCCCCAATTCTTATCCCCAACCGCGATTCCCCAAATTTCAACCTCGCCTTTTTTTGGCTAAAAGTGCTCATTATAACACAAAAGCACCCACACTGGTACATTTTGTTAAAAATAATGCTACTATATTATTATAAAAATGCCCTTCACAGAAGGGCAGCAATGTTAGTAGAATAGGAAAGCGGAAAAATGCTAATATGCTTGTTAAACACCCGGGACAAGTTTTGCCGCCGAATAGGAAAACGCAGCTTGCTAAATGAAGCGGACAAGAGTTGTGTCAGAATAGGAAAACGCAGCTTTTTAAATGAAACGGACAAGACTTGCGTCAGAATAGCAATCGCCCTGCGACACGTCAGTGCTTTCTGCACCCTATTCGCGCGAATAACTATTTTTTTAGGAAAAGCATTCTTGACGCTTACTATCACATATTCACATGTCAGGACTTGTATTGTAAAGTAGATATACAGTTACTTAATTTAAATTTCTTCACATATTACATACATATCTATTTTTGTAAACATCTTTCCCGAAAGTTACGAATGACATATTTTAAATAAACATTTCACAGCAAGTACATACTAATATTCAACACGAAGCTTAGTCTACTTAAATGTTTATGATGATTAAACACATGTACGTATAACGTATGTGTAAAAATAAAAACGAATGACCGCTATGATCGATTAATGATTCTTGTGAATGTACGACTCATTACAAGAATGTTTATTCCGGTCATGGCTTGCCTTTGTAAATAACATCAAGAACCAGCTATGTATACTATACTTTTCCGGCAACAGAGCAGCTCATGATAATGGCTGATTAGTTCGCGCGAATAGGGTGCAGAAAGCACTGACGTGTCGCAGGGCGATTGCTATTCTGACGCAAGTCTTGTCCGTTTCATTTAAAAAGCTGCGTTTTCCTATTCTGACACAACTCTTGTCCGCTTCATTTAGCAAGCTGCGTTTTCCTATTCGGCGGCAAAACTTGTCCCGGGTGTTTAACAAGCATATTAGCATTTTTCCGCTTTCCTATTCTACTAACATTGCTGCCCTTCTGTGAAGGGCATTTTTATAATAATCCTATCCATTTTTCCGCTTGAGAGATTCAGCTTCAAATCATGAAAATGTTTTCACCGGTATCACTGGGTGGGGGGGGGGGGGTTGCACAAGTTCTGGTTATTACGTAAATCTGGCAACAAAACAAATAGCACGCTGCAATGCACAGTAAATATATGGGTTTATATTCGACTACAAGACGACAGGAGTGGGTTTATATTCGAATAAAAGACGACAGGAGTCCATCTATAACTGTTTTGGCTACACTGCTTCTTTTTTAGAAGAAAACAATTATTTTTCCTCACAACAACGTTATATTCACGTTCAGCACCTCAAATTAACCTTTTTCACAGTTTTTCAACAAAACTAAGAAAATTAAAAAATTTGGTCAGTTTGACATTCTGGCACTTTGCCAGGATTGCCAAGGTGGAACAGTTCTTACGACGCGTACCAAACAGTATCAACTGACACGCCTGGCTTATATATTAAGTTGCAATAGAAAAACAGAACAAGCCGTTATCCCTTAAAGCGTTATACATTGATGAAATCATGAAAAATCATCTTTTCAACGGTATCACAGGGTGGTACACCAGTTCTGGCTAGAACGTAAATGCGGCAACAAAACAAATAACACGCTGCAATGCACAGTATATGGGCTAATATTCGAATACAAGACGACAGGCCTTCATCTGTAACCGTTTTGGCTGTACTGCCTACATATTTCCTATGTATAGTACACACAACCGTACTTGACCACTGAGCACTATTTTGGAAGAAAATACTAATTATTTTGTCAAAATAACGTTATATTCGCGTTCAGCACCTCAAATTACCCCTTTTCGCAGTTTTTTGACAAAACTGAAAAAATTCAAAAATTTGGTCAAATTGACCATTTTGGCACTTTGCCAGGGTTGCCAAAGTGGAACAGAGCATACAACGCAGACCAAAATGTATCAAATGACACCCCTGCACATATATATTACGTTGCAATAGAAATACAGAAAGAGCAGTTACCCATTAAAGCGTTATACATTGAGAAAATCAAGAAAAATCATGTTTTCAACGGTATCACAGGGGGGTGCACCAGTTCTGGCTACTACGTAAATCTGACAACAAAACTAATAGCACGCTGCAATGCACAGTATATGGGTTTATATTCGAATACAAGACGACAGGCCTCCATCTATAACCGTGTTGGCTGCACTGCCCGTAGGTAGCCTACCCCCATAATACACGTACAGTACCTTCCGAGCCCCCTCCCCAGTGCTACAGTGGCACGATCGACTCCAAAATAGCAGATGCACTACAACCCCACTACACTACCATGCATGCAAAAGATCAGACTTGGGCTGTTTGCGTGACGTCTCAAAAGCTGGCACATATTTTTACCGGACTTTGCCATTTTTCGAGGCCCAAAAAAGGGGTTTCCCCCCTCCCAGCAGAGCCAAAACGGCAAAAGCCTAGAACACCATTTTGCTAATGCCTCTATTCCCAACCAGATTGAATATAAATAGCACAAAAAAGTGCCCCGCCAATGTGTATTTCTTGAGATTTGCGACCGGGAAAAAAAAAAAAGACGGAAAAATCCGAGTTTGCGGGAGACGATTTTTCATATCTCGGGTAATACCCAACCGATTTGCCTGAAATTTGGCCAGCATGTAGCCGTCCCCCAGGCAAGTACACATACCAAATTAAAACAGATTTGCTTGCATAAATTTTCAGTTATTAAAAAAATTCATTTTAAAATCTCGCAATATGGTGTGTGGGTCCTATTCTAGGGTTTGGCGCTATCGCGCCAACCCTGATATTTTGTTTCTTACCTAAAGTAAATTTATTTTTTTTTTTTTTTTTTTTTTTTTTTTTTTTTTTTATATATATATATATATATATATATATATATATATATATATATATATATATATAGTACGAACATTCAAAATCATACAAATGAGGGGGGGGGGAGGGGAGTAAGTGTAATTTTTTTTTTGTTTTATTATTTTTAGTTGTCGGCAGTAGACAGAGGGGGGAAGGTAGGGAGTAGTGTGTTTTTTTTTTGGTCGGCCGGGCCAGCGTGTTGTTTTGTTTTTTTTCGATGGGTTTTTTTTTTATTTTTTGTGGGGGAGTGTATTATATATATTTCCCTCCCCCCCTCCGCCCCCCCCTCTCCTCACTCTTTTATAGGGATGAGGAGGGTGTGTGTTTGGTAACGGGCGCGCCACCCCCTTTCCCCGCGCTCCCGTGAGTGGGGAAGAGGGGGGGAGGGGGGGGGAGAAAGAGATGTGTGGCGGGGGGGGGGGGGGGCCCCGACTCGGTTAGCAGGGCCGGACTCTCGGCTTTGGGGGTCCCCGTGGCATAGCTCCAGACGGGTTCCTTGGCGCTGAGATAGTCGATTCGTTTGTAGGGATCGTTCGAGGCACAGACATAACTTTCACCGTCCAACAAATCGGCCAGTTCTGAAATTTTCATCGACCCGTCCAGTGTGAAAATCTGTCGCACGCCGTGCGGCAGGGCAATTAGATCAGCAATGGCTCGGGTTAGATCTTCCATCAGAGCTTCCATGCTGCGAAATCGTTCTGACGAGATGGCATACCAAATGCCCTTGAAATACTGATCGCCGTTGCGAAAGAATCGCACCCGTCGGGCCTTTTTGCTGGCCTGAATAAAGCTTCGCGAGGGTGTGCCGATTGTCCGGTAGCAGGAACGACCTCGGCGTTTTGAGCGGGGCAGGGTGAGGGCGGCGCCATCGGTCCCCCCGTTGCAGGCTCGGGGCAGGGGGGGCATCCCCTTCAGCTCGGCAGGCTCAGCTACGTCCGGCATTATACTGCGCACCACAGTACCGCCGCCACATAACTAAAATTAAAAAAACTGTTAGTGCATATCGGTCAAGGTTCGGCGGGGGTTTGATAAATCACTTCCTGCCCCATCTTTTAATAAAAATACAGAACCCCCATTGTCAGCCAAGCCCCCAATGTGATAGCCCCCAAAATAGCTGTCGCACCTTTTAATAATATCAATAGAAAGATTCTTCAAAAATGTAGACGTGATTGATCTTCGATTTTTCATTTGTATTTTTGATTTATCAAAAAATCGATTTTTCAAAAATCTGTTGCGTTTGAGCGACTACAAAAAATGCTGCGAACCAAAATTTGAAAATCTAGAAATTTTCACGTCTGCATTTATATTCTTTCTTTCATTGTGCAAATTTTCAACTCGATCACAATCGGCAGCTGGATCAAGTGCAGTTGGGAGGGGAAATAGTGGACCTATTTTTTTGAGCAGAGCACCTCGAGGGAAGCATTTTTTGTAATAGAACCCCTATCCACAAATTTGGATTTTCTGAGCTATGACCCGTTGAATATTGCATTTCATTTACAGTGTTTTTGGAAGTGAACTTAGGCCCAGTTTGAAGCCAAAAATGGTTATAATCGATGTTAAGACATCGTCTAGGCTTAGCTAGCAGGATTCTCTAGTTTTTTACGCGGCCCCCTCAGGGGCCGCGTATATACTATATTCAGAATTTCAAAGTCCTACGTTAATCTGGCCAGATTAACCTATCCTAACATATCCTACCCATGGGTAGGTCAATTTTCTAGTGTTAATTAACACTAGAAGGGTAGGTACCTCGCTTACCTGCCACACATCGACAAATTAACACTTCCTGGAGCTCTAAGTACCTATGTAGCACTGTCATAGAATGCAAAATATGCAGCTCCGGGGCGGGTTCGAACCGCCAACATTCTGATCCGCAATCAGATGCTCAATAGATGCTAAATGCACTATTATCTGAGCTAACCGGGCTTGCGAATGATTTGAAATAGTTTACGTACTGACAAGAAACTAACAGAATTTTATGTCGTGCAAGCGTACAATTGTAGATATTTGCGATTTATTATTAATTGCAAGCATTGAGTTAATTAAAAGCATTGAAAGTGAATAAGCCAATTTACAAAACAATTAGTTATCGACGTCAACACTATCATATCACGATCGTGCTACACTAACACTATCGACAATGTTTTGTTTTAGACTGTTTGTACGTAACGGTCATTCCATGCTTGGACCTTGAAGAACTTTACAGTAGTTGAATTTAACGTTTTTGTTTCCGTGGTCTCGCAGTGTAGTGGTAACACTCTGGATTCGGAATCTAGTGACCCGAGTTCAAATCTCGGTGAGACCTAACATAAATAAATGTAAAACAATTTTGCTCATTTCGAAAAATAAATGTAAAACAATTTTGCTTCAATAAGTTTTTTACTTCAAAGCATGTTTACACACAAATTTTTGATGTTT
>JASANF010010307.1:0-16571 GCA_030248245.1 Trissonchulus sp. WLG1_4 | reverse complement strand
ATAAAAATACTTCAAGTTTTGGTTGCATAAACAACTTTATTGTAAGATAAAAACGCTTTGAATCTTTTGCATACACATGTTGCTGAAAAACAGTACCTCAATATTTTGCTTACACATTTTGCAGTAACATAATTGTTTGCTGCACAACAGGTTTTAGCTGACATACTGGTCAGCTTACTTGAAAGTAATTCTTAATACTTACTGAAGGTTTTGCCGCAGATTGGGCTTGTTAAACATATAGTAGACCTTACTGTTCTCATACACCGCGTAGATATGGACTTTGTACTATTACTGTGTTAAAATTCAATAGAAAATGATAAATATATACGTAATAAGTTATTAATTAATTTGTGTATAACATAACATATGGATAAATAATACTCTGCAACTTTTGCGGGCATTAGGATAGTCCAAAAATGAATATGCAACCACCACAACAATACTACACACTGGGAAGCCGTTTAAAATTCCACGCACGAATCCCCGCGAGAATCTGCCACGTGTGAACGGCTTTCCCCAAGGGGATCCCCATGGGGATCCCCGAGGGGATCCACATGTGTCCCCACGCGTCCCCAACAAAATCCCCTTCATTCCCCATGCGTCTCCTCGGGGATCCCCTTGGCGACGCGTGGGGACTCCCACGGGGATCCCCATGGGGATCCCCCTGGTGAAAATCCCCTAGAAAATCCCCCTCGTGTAAAACAGGCTTAAGGGCCTTATCCAACGGATTAGATATAAACGGATTTTGCTAATAACACAGCTCAAAATAAAAATAGCCGGCTGAAATTTCGTACATACATTATCTCGGTGTGTGCCAAGTTTCAGTAAACTACGTTTAACTGACGCTGCCTTATTGACGAAATAAAGTTAAATCTAATCCGATAAATCCAATTATCCAATGGACAAGACCCTAATCTTGTGTTTTAACATCAACGCAGAAGTTTTTTGCTGTTCCTTCACATTCTACCTGTTTTCATCGAAGGAAACATTACAAAAGATACAGATTAAGATTAAGAAAGATTAGAAAACAGAACACTAAGGCTCGATTCATAGTTACAGCCGTATGTCCGTTCAGCCTGCAGAATGACGTCACTAGCAGCCTAGTGCAGTGGATCAGCCAGCGTATGTGACGTCATTATTTCGTCAGTTTGTCGGCTGAACGGGAATACTATAAAGTTAATACTATTAAGAATACTACTTAATAATTAATAACTATTAATACTTAATAACAATTAAGTTGAAATTTGAAACTAAACTAAAAAGTCCGACTTACCATAGAACGCAGTATAACTAATTAAGAGCCAACTTTGAATTACAGCGGTGTTCAGCAATCTAAAAAATACAATCAATAGCTTGTTTGCTAACAAAATGTTATATATACCAGAGCTGGATTCATAGTTGTCCTAAAGGACACAAGGACAGAGACAAGGACAAGTTTTGCACAACTGATATAAAGAAATGACACTAGGGTTTTGATTTGACGAATTGTTTGCATATGATCTGGAAGTTACCCCATTATTTATGCAAAAAGTTGGCATATTTGGCTAGGTTATTATCTTTGAATCGCTTAAGGTCAAAACCATAGGAAGGACTAGAACGAGTATGAACCGAGCCTAACTTAACGAACAGGATGGCTCGGATGCTATTGCTTGGTCTGCTCCGCAAGCTCAATTTATGACGGACTACCATTTCCCTGTAACATAGGAAAGATCACCACGGTCGATTCATACTTACAGCTCTTATCCCTTAAGCCGCCAAAATTAAGGAACAAATAAAGCAAGCTATCTATAACTTATCAAGTATAATGTATGTAGCCGGTGACCTAAGTTTGCAATAAAGTGCGGCTATCCAGTTGTCTTGTCTGAATCGACAATTAAATCAACTCCAAAAAGCTTTAAAACAAGACCCCCCTTGAATGCAGCTAAGTGGAAACTAGGGATCCCCCTCACCACAGGCTATAGCTCTTTGCCCCCCCCGCCCCGCCGAGAATGGTCAGGTCACCCGCCCATCCATAGCTATCGATGTGGCTATAGCCGCTATAGTGAACGAAAGTCAGGCAAAATGCAGCTAATATCTCCAAAATCGATAATTTTGGTAGGTAGTGGTATTAAGTTGGTGATACATGAAAATGTACCAATCCAAAACAAATCTACTACTACTCAGTAATAATTACAATATAAATTAACCCGAAAACCAACCTCATTTCGACGTGCAAAGCCAAAATAGTAATAATTGCGTAATAAAACGAATTTCATCTCAACTCTATCAAAAGCATGTCATAAAATTGTGTAAGGCGTTAGAATAAAGTTCTATGTAGTAAATCTTCTAATAGTTCTAGTTCCGTTATTGTATGATAAATCTTCCACAAAAGGCCTACATATAAATAATTAGCTATTTAACGATTTTTTTCACAAAAAACTCAACTTACATACACTTTAAGGTTTTAAAAAGTGTTAACATTGTGGCGTTCAAAATATGTGGATAAGAATTTTATTCACAAAAGCATAATATACAAGTCAATTTTGGTTTTTAAAACAGTCAAGCGAAAAAATAGGTAGGCAATTTTTTTTAAAAAGGCCCAAAAAATAAACTTTGACCCTTTCAGCGAGCCAACTTGAGAAACCTACATAAAAAACATATCTCGCAATGGTATAATCAACAGCATACGCAACACTGAATGCCACAACATATTAAGAATTTGAAAACACTGTAACCTGCAAAAAAGAAACTATCTTAAGACAAAATAAACTCAACATTAACTAAAAACAAACTAAAAACAGTAAACAAACAATTTAAACCACTTCAACTTCCTTTCTGAGTGTGCGCTCAATCAACTTGAAGGCCAAGACTGAACCGTCCAAAATAATTAGGTCATCAAAATGTGACTTCAAATTTATCAATTTTATAAAAGTGAAACTTACTCTTTGCTTAATGCAGAAATTATATAAATTTGAGGGTCGTAAAGATGAGTTTTTGACACCTATTTGACAACAATAGCTTGTAGCATTTTACGTCGCAAAAATGGTGAAATCAAAAACATGACTTCAAAATGCGAATTCACATTACAGCCATGTGTCAAGGCTATGTCCAGGGCACGATTTATCGAACCATCTTGGAAATGTTCGTCGTTAAAAATGTTCGCCATTGATGTTTTGGATTGATCGAAACATTACCAACGGCGAACACATAACATTACTGTGCCTTCAGAAGGCCGAGTACGGTTTGTGTAGTTTCCAAACTCCTCTGTAACCGTGAGGGTGGTAAAAAATGTTCGCCGTTGACATTGTTCTATTCACTTGGTGCTACGTGAAAACATACATACTTGTTGAAAATTTCCGCAGCGCAACAGTCAACAATACAAAATGATCATTTTACAGGTCGAAAAAGTTCAACGACGAACAGTTGAGATAATTCGTCTAACGACGAACAGTTGAGATAATTCAATATCAAGTTCGCCGTTAATAAAAATGCTTCAATTAATCCAACATGTCAACAGCGAACATTTTCGACGATACATTTTGCTTTAATGGGCCCAAATAAATTTCGTTCACTCCTTCTATCCGACCCTAAAAACTGTTTCGTGCGGATTTTCTGGTTTTACGGTTCCTACAAAAAGGATCTCGAAAACCCCATAGATTCCCAACTGACCAAATTTCGACTACACAATTAACCTTTTAAATTGCAAGAATGAAATAGCTTGCACATTTCATCTGATACATTCTCCTCTGGAACCATGGGTAGACGCGATTCGTGGGTACCCAAGGGTATATACCCGCGAGTTGGGTTGGGTCTGGAAATTTGAGCCGTGGGTCAACCCGCGGGTACCCACGTCAGGTTGCGCGGGTCGCTCAATTCTTTTCCGATCCGCGAAACCGGAAAAAATTGCCACGTCGGACTCTTATTTTACAGAATTTTGAGTACTGCGACATAGTGCCGTAGTGGCTGGGTGTAATGTGAACAATGTACGATGTACACTGTGCAAATGTTACATGGCATCAGCTAATAACAATTATTCATCAGGTAGGTTAGATACATATGTAGAATGGTGGGTCAAAGTGGGTCGTGGCCCGTGGGTCGGCTTTTTCAGCGTGGGTTACCCACAAGTGTCGGGCAAGTTGGGTTGGGTCGCGGGTCGAAAAGTTCGACTCAATGTCCACCCTATCTGAAACTCGTGATTTACAGGACCAATTTTTATAATTTCGATTCAATTTCAGTTCTTTTGGCCTGAAAGCTACAGTACCGACCAAAATTACTTGCTACAGACTCTGAAGTTAAAACGAAGTCGGCGTCATCTTGATTCTGTAGTCAAAAGTACATATAACTATAATATAGTTTGATTCCAGAATCAAGTGACACTGACTCCGCCTTGACTTCGGAGTCTACCTATAGCAGGAAGATTTGGGTCGATACTGCACTATTTCAAAAAGTTCCAAATACAACTGTTATGTAAACAGTCACAAAAAATGCACAAACACAGGCTGTGTGCCACCAAAACAGGATCATTTATTCAATTTACAGATGATTTAAAGAGCCTGCTTTGTTTTGAGCGAGAGCCAGATCTGTCAATCTCTTTAGGAGTAAGCAGTAAGTCAGTGTCACTGTGTAGATCCAGGGTTAGCTTCTGACTGAACGCTGCGTTCAAAGGATCCGCTTGCTCTACATTGAGCTTCACAATTTTGCCGTTAACTATTTTAAGAATCGGTCCCGCATTCAGATGTCGACAGGAAGACTCAGCCACTTTTACGGACCGCGGTACAGTAATCTCAGTTACGGTATCGAGTTCTTTACCAAAATCCTCCTTTTCTATACCGGTTTTATTTTTCTTTCTCTGATTAATTCTCTCCCGACAACAATTTGCTTTACTTTTAGAGCACAGTACCAAATTTGGTATCATGATGAGAAAGAGTAGAACTGCGGAAACAGGAAGGTAAAATTCAGAAACAGTCGCTATAATCCACCAAAACATCTCGCGATTGGGCTAGCCTGGCATTAAATCGCAGTCAACTATAACTACGATAACGATGCTCAGTCACCAAGTGATTTTCTCAGCGACAAACTTGATCACACAGTTTTGTAGAAAAATTAGGCAGAAGAATTAAAAGAACTACGATCAGAACAACTATGATTTTTAACACATTTCTAGACATCTGGTACTCTAGCTTACAACCTAAAATTGGCTGTTTATTGCTATATATTAAATATCTGCAACAGCTGATTAAAGTTTTATGCTTACGGATAAACGCACACTCCTGTCTACGTGTAGTGTGCACCTGTCAAGGTCCACAGGCAAGCAAGCCCCTGTGTGACTGACCCTTGACGATCCTAATCGGGACGCAATTAGACTGACAAAACCTTCAACCTAAACCTTACTGAAGAAGACAGTCGATTAAGAACAACCGTAGCAACGAACAACATCTAGCTGCTAGCTGCAACCGAGTGATGCTGCCAATAAACAGCCGAGACAGTGACCAGACCATAATCAGCGGCAAAAGTGTACATGCTACAATAGGTACCTAGAGGCGGAGCAAGCCACGTTTCAATTTGACCGTTAGAATCTAGCCCGGAGTTTAGTTTACCACAGTTCGACGACTATATATGGGCGCAAGTCTTAAGTTTCAATTTTCAAATCCAATTTAAAATTCCGATGGCAGCAGACGTTCACATTTGTGTATTTGGAGAAAAATTTACCAAAATGTAATGGCGTTACAGCCGATTCATACTTACAGCCGTATGTCCGTTCAGCCGACAAATTTACGGAATAATCACGCCACTAATAGTGCATAGGATCAAATCAGATCATCGCAATTTTGCCGGCTGAACGGACATCGGCTGCAACCTGCAAGTATGAATGGAGCCTTTGCCTTAGGGTAAAACAATTATGGTAATTTGAATCATGACCATACACGGTAACACCATTGTTTACCTGTGTAGGCTGTAGTTTTTTCCAGGCTGAACGGTCAAACCACATCTGTCTCAGACGAGAAAAAACTATTACAGAGACCTTCCCAAATCACACCAAGTATTTAAGTAAACTATCTACCGCCAAATATTAAAAGACCACACAACAACGACGACACAAATTTATTGACAATAAAAACGTCGTGCACGTTACAATACGATTAAAGTAGTAATAGCATAACAGGATTTGCAAATTATTCCTGAACATGACCAAAAAAATCAACGTACTATACCTCTTCTCTGTACAGACAATAACTATTTTTGCAAAAAATACTGAATCTAAAACGCTACCAGCATGTTTACATTCTAAAACTGGGCGATTCCTGCAAAATATTCACTTAGTTCTAAACTATTTTTGCCTTCACCTAATAAAAAATCTCGAAATAAAAACATGTGGAATAATCGATGATAAAAAGGCTTACCGACGTGCCTACAATTTTATGTAGCCATAAAAAAGTTCACAGTACCAGTAAAATAACACAACAATAACAAAAACGACCCAATAACAAAAAACTCAACCATTAAAATTTTAAGTTGATAAAAGATCTCACGAGTGAAAAAACTTTGTAGCTTTCACCCCTACTTTAATCTAATTAGACGTATGTCACCAACCAAAACAAACAACAGCCAACAACAGAAACAATCATACACGTACACAGTTTAAGTGTGGGTGGGTCTACCCCGACTGTGGGGCCGTTAAGCCTAAAAACATGCAAAAGTTTGATTATTCCCATTCAAAAAGAAGACCCACCCCACGTACATACAGTTAATAATTATATTTGAAGATAAATAAACGAAGCAAATTGAACAAAGCTAGTTGAGATTTTGGGAAACTTAAGTTATTTTTGATGTACGCATTTTTTTAACTGCATGACATGAAACAGGCAAAGGCAACTGTTTCAGCAATCCACATCTACATAACCTAATTTAAACTATGATAATTTTACAAACAAATCAAAATTACACATAAACGTTGAGCCCCGTTGCATAAAATCTCAAAGAGTTATCATTGCTTATCAATGAATATTATTACTGAGTACCATTAGCTATAACCCACAATTATTTGCCTTTTACACAAAGTCAATCAGTGAATAGTACTGGACACTGGTCAATGAGTGAATAAATTACGTCAAGTTCAATTTTAAAAATACGACAGTTAAAAATTGGTAACTTGTGTAAATTATATTAACATAATGCAGACCATCTGTGCACAATGTTTTCCACTGATGGTATTAATACAATAATCAGTCGTTTTTTATGCAACGGAGCCAACTGTCTCGGCTACATACATACAAAGCATTTAGAAACATATATAATAATGTTATATCTCTTGCTTAAACTTCCATAAATCAATCCGATGTGCCGCGCGGTCAGTTTAGGTACGAGAACGGGATCTGAAAACACAATCATAAAGTATCTAATCTTTTTAAGACCGTGGTAATATCAATACGTTTCCCAAATTTTAGTTACCATAAAAAATAGTTTTAGTCAATTTTGACACGAATACCTTTGAGATTCACTTTCACACCCATGATAAAGCCCTTTACAAGTAAAGCGCTGCACTTGAATCATGGCATACGTTACTTCACTTGTTACAATGCATCATTCATTCTCATATTATATAATATTTTTAGCATAGTAGTTTCACTCATTACTAATCAAAGCTCAAAACAAACTAAATTAATGATTACCAAAAACAGAAAATATGGTGAAAAAACCCAATCCCTAACTGTTTTTTATAGTTTGAAGGAGACAAACAATTTTTAGAATAAAATAAAATAAAATCACGACTTACCGTCGTCGGTCACGAGAACGAGAACGACGCCTGAAACAAAAATAATAAAATTATTCAGACATATCTAATTACACACCTTTTTTTATTTTTTTTTAAAAAGCATCAAAAAAAGCTTTTCATAATTATTTCATATCAAAGCAAACTATTTATTTATCTTCCATTTTGTACAGAAAACAGCATAAAATCTAAAAAATTTCCCTTAACCTACCTTGCCCACCCAAAAAATAACGGGAACTGACAAAGTCGAATTGCATTTGATAAACGTTTTAGTTGTTTTTTGAACTTTTGAACTTTGAACTGAAATTTTAGCTGCTTTATGAATAATATCTTACCTAGGAGGTGGTGACCAAGTGCGAGAGCGACTACGGCGAGGGCTGCGGCTGCTGAAAAATATACAAAAAACACTGCAACAAATACATCAAAAAGAAAAACAACAACAGTAAGTAGAAAAACTTCATTGTTACCAAATTTAAAACAACCTTCTGCCAAAAAAAAATTGAAAAAATGTTTTAGAGAAGTGCACAAGATAAAAAAATCGCACGTTGAATTTTAGCTTCAGTTAAATTGAAAAACATGCTGCTCAAGACAAAAATGTTACTATACGCTCATTTGTAAAAAAACATTTGTATTAAAGACAGGAGAAAGACATGGAGGTACTGAGGCGCAAAACAAAAACGCGACTGCGGTTAGGCAACTAGACGCTATGAAATTTTGCAACTTAAGGCATTTTTGGTCGATCAAGGGGGAAAGGCCCCCCAAAAATTTGACCTCGTTCAGGCTCTGCAGACTTTTACGAATTTTTTCATTAATCTTACTTTGAGTTGCAAGAGTTACTGAAAACTGAAGTTATACTCACCTGTGTGGCATTAATTCGCTATAATTATACACCCCCCTCAACCCCCGCTAACTCAGCTAATTAGGATCTTGAAAAAAGGAAAGAACCTTATTTATTTTGTACCGCCAAGGGCCCATCTCTGCTTGAGTCAATGACAGGACTTTTTTTGAATTTGGACCCAGAGAATTGAAATTAGCAGAGTTTTGATTTGTCTATGCGGACCACCAGCACGATACAGTGTCTCTCGCTTATAGAAGACTTCTTTAGCTGCCTTTATTACAAAGCGCGCTCAGATAATATGCGCAATTCGCGTCAAAAATGCTCATCATCTTGTCGAAACAAAAACGCTACACAGCCAGTCAGGACATAGCCTCTGCATAACACACTTCAGGTACAAAATAATGGCCGATAGCGCTGGATAAAACAATTGATTACCCATCTTCCATCCACAGCTACGTGTTAAAAAAACATAACAGAGATTTCGCAAATATTTTTTTGGAACTGCGCAACTCATTGACAAACATTTGGGAAGAAACTTCGACATAATATTCGTTCACGTATTGGCTTTTGTAATGCTTTTTCAACTTCGCTATCAGTTAATATTTACATAATAATGAGTTACTAATGTACAGAAGTGCGTTACGCAAAAGCTGTGCGTTGATTGGCTGCTACAACTCTTCACGTTGTGACATTTTTGTTTTTTTGTGACAAACATTTTTGTGAGTCAGCCTGCGCTTTGTTTTCAATCGGTAGCTAGAGAAAAAAGAAGTGTCTCACTCTTCTTTTATTAGTTATACACACACTATATAAACGTTTTCCAGTGCTGTTCCAACCAAAATGAATTCTTTTTATCCAAAGTAACCTAACCATTTTTTCCTAAGGCCCGGTCCCTGTTTCACAATTATACAACAACACGACCTCTCGTGGTCGTCATGCAGCAATGAAATGACTCAAAAGTGATTGGATTACCAGAGTCAGGAGTCAGGGCCAGCTCGCCGCACAACCAACCAACTCAGCCACCAAAACCAGAGTATTTCTACACCATGGCTGCTTTACAACCAAAAAGTGAGTGGGCGGAGCGACCAAAGCCAACGGACCAATCAGGCGGCCGGCCAACCAAACCGACTGACAAGCTCTCAGCCAATCAACCAATCAAATTTTACCAACCAACCAATACCAAGTCTACCAACCAATCAGCTACCAGGGGCTACCATATTAGCACACCAAAACGCTCTCTGTCCTTTAAAAATAACCACTACTACGTTAGCAACAATTAATAATTAAATGAATGAAACAAACACAAAAACCATTACTTTCTACCTGCAAGAAGATGAATGAACCGTTTGTCATGTGGATAAAAATTCTCACTTAGTCACTTGCTTACTTGATTTTACTGCTTCACAAATTTACGCTGCTAAATACACCAGTAGACCTAAAATCTAAAACATTGGCATAGCGGCCGAAATTAGAGGGAGGACAAAAGCGAGAAAATTCATTCATATAATATCACAATCTTTAATTAACCAAGTTTTTTTTAATTTTTAAAATCTTAATTCAAGTGAAAAAAACCCAACCAACCGACTACGATAGCCGCCTCCTCGCCGATAGCCCCCGCCGCCGTAGGGGGGCACCAGGCCGGCCCGGCACTGTCGTCCCGTGTGACCCAGGCCCCCGCACTCGTAGCAGCGGATGGGCGGGGGGTCGTAGTATGAGCGGGAGGGGGGCGGCGGGCCACGGGGTCCACGACGACGCGGGCGGGCGAAGCTCACTCGACAACGACTCGAGCCAATGTAGCTGAAACATAGAAGAAACGTACATGTATGCGGGGGCGGGGAGGGGAGGGGACACCCCCCCTTAATCGAGGCGCCGGGGGGGAGGGTCTCCAAAATTTGGGCAAAATTTGAAAAAATTGGCACTTTTTGGAAGAATTTTACAAAATTTGGCAAAATTGAGGGTATATTTGGTCGATCAGGGCGGAAGGTCCCCAAAATATTTATTTCACCTCCAAACTGTTATTAGTTTTCATAGCGAACTTTCCTTACAAAAACTAATACTTCACAAATTATACAAAATATTATCTACATTATATACGTTTATTAACGTAGAAAAAATTCTAAGTAATATCTTACGTTCCGTTGACCCCACTGACAGCATCCTCGGCATCGCGTCTGTTCTTAAAAACGGCGAAAGCGAACCAGGGCGGGTATCGGGCCACCCAGACCTCGGACAGCGGGCCGTACTTGCGGAATGCGTCCTCGATGTGACGCTGAGTCACGTCACTGCCTGAAATACATAGCTTTGCAACTTAACTACACAACCAACGTGTCCTAAACTACAATAAAGCATAATATAACAATTATATAAATGTGTATGTGTATATGCAGCATAACTATATACTAATATCACACTCTTACAGCACCTCACTCAGTGGGTAGAGTCCCGAACATCTGAATGGGTAAAAATAGCACTGCGAATCGCGACGTTGTTACCAGTGGCGTATTTAGGGGGGGGCTGCAGTCCCTTTTAGCGTTTTGAGCCCCCCTTTGAGCGGCGGTGGCTCACTGCTCAATGTGGTGGCTCACGTTGCTCCGCACCCCCCCCCTTGCGAAAATCCTGGATACGCCACTGGTTGTTACAGCTTCCGACCAGTGGCGTATTTAGGAGGGGGGGCTGGGTGTTCTGCAGCACCTCCCTTTGCGGTCTGAGCACCCCCCTTAGAGAGCCGAGCCCCCCTTTTGAGCTGGTGGCTCACATTGCTCCGCACCCGCCCCCATCCGGCGATCGGTGACCCACGGTTGCTCCGCACCCCCCGTCGCAGCTCCGGGTGCAGCCCCCCCCTTTACGAAATCCTGGATACGCCACTGCTTCCGACAAGCCGTCCACGAACCCCTGCTGCTGCCTTTCAATTTCCACTGGTGCCCAGGTACCGAAGCCCGAACCCGTACCTATATCCCCGACATGAACCCGATATCCTTCGAATGATGATGAACGCGATCTGGAACGTCTGCTGTAGGAGCGTGATCGGCTTTTGGAGCGAGAGCGGGATCTGCTCGGACTGCGACGTCTGCCATTCACCTCTGGAGATGGTGTTCTCGACATTTCTGCAAATAGAATCAAATGCACAGGTACGCCCTCCCCTCAACCACTAACACCCCTCTTTGATGGCCAAAAAAGTGCACCAAAATTGAGTAAAAAAATAGAAAAATTGCGAAAAATTTCCGGCTGTGGCTAAAAAAAGGAGCTAAAAATTGATACACTGCAAGTTTTTTCCTGCAGTCACCGACTATTGTAACGGCCATTATTCGGCCGACTATCGCATGCTAAAATTCTAGCGGTTTACGATTTCTATATAGTTTTATAGTATATATAGTTTTTCAGAAGGAACGGTGTCAAGATGCCTATGTTTGGAATTCTAGGGCTGGGCGCTGTCGCGCCAACCTTGATTCTAAAACATTAGTTAGAGTTGTTGGAACTTTACAAAATCTGATGTGGTAACAGTTTTACACGCGCTTTTCTCCAGAATATTAGAAACTATCCCAACGCAAACCGTTCGGCCAGGAAGCACTAGGGTTTTTTCTACGCAAACCGGAGATTTTTTCTCCTAGCACCTCCATTCTGCGCCTCTACGGTCATAGAAATTAGAAAAATCGTCAAAAAACCCTACAACAATTTTAGAAAAAACCAGTAAAAACCATAGATATACATAGTCCACCCCCCCTTTCAAAGGGTTAGGCACCCCTCCGCCCTCAACCGCTCCACCCCCCACCCCCCCTTCTGATTGCCTGAAAATCATGCCAAAATTGGGATCAAGTGCAGTTGGATAGGGGGGGGGAATAGTGGACTTATCTTTTGGTGTAGAGCACCTCAAGCAGGGATGGAAGTCTCGGGTTCTTTTCCGAGACCGAGACCGAGACCACGAACCCGAGACTACCGAGACCGAGACCACAAACCCGAGACTACCGAGACCGAGACCAAATTCCGAGACCGCCAAAACCGAGACTTTGGGTCATTTTTTGCCATTTTTTCACCTATTTGTTTAATGACTTTTTACAAGTTTTTAGGTAAACTTACAAGACCATGGTCAGACACCTTATGTATATATAACTAACAATTACATCACGGTAATGTTGGTTACGTTCCTGGTTCTTTCCTCCTTTTGTGTGGATGTGGGGCCGTGTCTACTTAAATACTGTGAAATTTTGACCTCTGTCCCAAAGCAGACGCAATTTGTCCTTGGTCACGCCAGAAAATAGCAATTTCAGACACTGTTTGGCTGAATTTAGTTAAAAATCGCTCAGCTTGTATTGGAATTACCAATGTTCTGCTAAAATATACACCCAAGATAAAAAGGGTTTTTAGCTCAAAAATTAGACCTGCGCGTCGTGACGCTCTTTCATTCTTTGCCTCCGGCGTGACACCCCTTTAAATTGCGCCCCCTCAAACCCCTGGGACTAAATTTTAGTTGGGAGTAGAGTCATCTTTTTTCATCTACCGAACTACATGAGTCACCCTCACAGCATAATTTTGAGTAGTGCGTCTAGTTGAACTTTCACAGATTTATTTTTGATTTTTTGCTAAACTCATATATACTAATTGGAAAATACAGTTAAGTATGTGAAGTCACCGATTGGCATAACAAAGTTGACCAGCCAAACACTAAAGATTAAAGAATAAAATATAATAATAATCACACAGACAGACTTGAAAGATAATATGAAACAAGAAACCTAATCACAAACATACATTTTTGTGTGTGTACTGTGTTTAATAATAAACTAAACAACCACGGTAAAGTTTTTGGAAAAAAAATCGACAGAATCTCACTGTTTGATGTGAAATTTTGATGAAATAAAAACTTCCGAAAAAAATTTCCTGCCAAAAATATAAACCAAAGGGGGGACCACCGGAAAAATTTTCACAGATTTGAAAAACCGAGACCGGGTACAAACCGAGACTTTTCGACTACCGAGACCGAGACTGGGCTAGGCTGGGTTTTGACCGAGACTTCCATCCCTAACCTCAAGGGAAGCATTATTTGTAATAGAACCCCTATCCACAACAGTGGCGTATCCAGGATTTCGCAAAGGGGGGGCTGCAGGACACCCAGCCCCCCCCCCCCCCGCAACAGGGCCCCCAGACCCCTGCAACCACTATGATTTCACGACAACTGTTGCTTATAAATGGTTTTTCAATGCAAATTTTATTTCAAAATTCTAAAAAAGCTTCAGCTTCTGGGGGCTGCCGCCCCCAGGCCCCTGCAACCACTATGATTTCACAACAAGTGCTGCTTAGAATTGCTTTTTCAATGCAAATTTTATTTCAAAATTCTAAAAAAGCTTCAGCTTCTGGGGGCTGCCGCCCCCAGACCCCTGCAACCACTATGATTTCACAACAAGTGTTGCTTAGAATTGCTTTTTCAATGCAAATTTTATTTCAAAATTCTAAAAAAGGTTCAGCTTCTGGGGGCTGCCGCCCCCAGACCCCTGCAACCACTATGATTGCACGACATGATGCGTATATAAAACTTTTTTGCAATATCAATGAAATCAGTAAAAAAATTTTTAAAAGCTGAACTTTCTGCAAACTGCCGCGGACTGCGTGTGCGTTTTCACCCCCCCCCCCCCGGTCGTCACCCATCAGTTCAGCCCCCCCCCCTTCGCGAAATCCTGGGTACGCTACTGAGTGAACGTGAGCCAAAGTTCGAAGCCAAAAATGGCTATAATCGTTGTTTTCGAATAGTTTTGAGCTCGTTATGATGTTTAAGGCATCGTCTAAAGCCTAGATCTAGGCTTAGCTAGCAGGATTCTCTAGGCTAAGCTGGCAGGAATTTTCTGAGATTTCGATTTTTTAGTACCAAAGCCTAAGCCTAAAGGCCGATTCACACGCTGCGATTTTACTGCGATTTGGCCGCAGCGTTTTTGCCGCTGCGGCAAAACGCAGCTTGCCGCACGAAAAACGCAATGTCTGAACAGACGCAGCGTTTTTAGTGCGGAATGCATGCGTCTTGATTTTGCCGCAGCGTTTTAAACGCCAGACTGCTATTCGACCTGCGATTTCATTGCGCTTTGATGCTGCGGACGTGTTGGCATAAACAAATTTCGCGGACCAATTTGTCATTTTTTTGAAACAGTAAAGACGCAGCAAACTGACCTGCGAGACGCACTAAGGCCGCAAAGCTTGTTCAGACGGTGCGTTTCGCTTGCGACACCCTGCGGCTTGCGTTTTGCGTCAAAATCGCAGCGGCAAAAACGCACCGTGTGAATCGGCCTTTACCTAAGCCTGGGGCCGTATTCTCAAAATTACCTGCACACAGGAAAAAATCTGATTACAAAAATATTACAAAAAAATTACAAATTTATTACAAACAATATGTAATAAATTTGTAATTTTTATGTCACATTTTTGTAATTTCAGAGTGCAAGTTTGTAATTTTTTTGTAACTTTTTTGTCATTTTTTGTAATAATTTTGTAATTTTTTTGTAACTTTTATGTAATTTTTTTGTAATTCGAGTGCAAGTTTGTAATTTTTTTGTAACTTTTTTGTAATTTGCAGTTGAAAACATATACAAAATTTTTTGTAACTTTTTTGTAATTTTTTTGTAACTTTTTTGTAACTTTTTTGTAAGTTTTTTCCCAGTTGACGATTTTGAATTTTAACGATCAGTATATCTACAAACTGGCCGAATTCTATATAAAAAACCAGTTTTTGATAAAAAATACAAAAATGTTTTTGTAACTTTTTTGTAATTTTTTTGTAACTTTTTTGTGACTTTTTTGTAATTTTTTTGTAATTTTTTTGTAACTTTTTTGTAAGTTATTCCCACTAGACGATTTTGAAAATTTACGATCAATATATCTACAAATTGACCAATTTTAATTCATATAAAAAGATAACCCAGATTTACTAGAAAATATATACATACATATATACGCTGGGGGAGCGGAAGGCTCGGAATACCTGGCATATTTTTAGCGGGGGGGGGGCTGGGGGGGGGGCCCCCCCCCACCCATTTTGCCTGCGGCCCCCCCCCCCCCAAATTGGCCGCGCCCCCCCATTTCAAATTACGTGCCCCCCCCATAGTCTAAAAATTTTAGTCAACAACAAAAGTTGCCATTTTCATTAATTGGATAACATCTACAATATAGGAATCGGGCTCGGTAGTTGCAGAGGTAGAAGGCCCTGCTCGGCTGGCAGCACTTGTGGTCGCACTTTTAGAACTGGTACTTGAGCTGTCAGTTTTCCGTTGCTTTGAAAAAAAATATTGCAGCTTCCCTTTGTCCGGTTCTGACTGTCGCTTCTTCATAGCAATTAAGAAATTGTCGCAAGAAATGATACTAAACGAATAATTAAGAAGAAAAGAAAGATGAGTAAAATTTTGTCTTGAGGACGGAAAAATAGTATATAAAGTGAAGTCTACAGTGTATGATTGAAAAGTGGAAAGATAGATGTGAATAATACGTAATTAAGAATGAACTCAGCTTATTTGAAAAATAAATTTGTAAATTTTGAAAAAAAGGCAAAAATACCGCCCCTTTTTTACTCCCCAACCCATCTCCCCGCGAGCAGAAAAGCTCATGCGCGCAAAACAAAACATCTGTGTCTCAGCGTAACATATAACACTATATACGTTATATGCATATACGCCTAAACAACAGAACCAGTTTTGTGTTGTACGCATAACCTCATTCTGTTATTAGTACACTTGTAGCGTTCGTGAAACATAATGTCAACAGGTTTCGTTCAGTTGCAGTAGGTCAGTCGTCAGTCGGTTTTCTTCTGAGCATGACAGTTGATGCACTATTGAAACATGTCAATACAATCTTGATATTGATAAATCGAACATATTCTATTGATAAAATTGATTTTTTCACAATCAAATATGAATTGTATCATTGGTGCGCCCCCCCCCCATTTGGGCAGGCGCCCCCCCCCCATCCCATCGCGCCCCCCCCCCATAAATTTTGGCCTAAAAATATGCCAGA
>JASANF010010306.1:0-17615 GCA_030248245.1 Trissonchulus sp. WLG1_4 | reverse complement strand
CTTAACTAATTAATTAGTTAATTTGGATTATAATAAACTTATTTGTGTAATAATTGTGGTATTTTGTGCTCCATCTGGAGATAAAATTAGATTAAAGGTTAAATTTTTGTGGTATAGCACTGATTCCATTAATGAGCGGTTTTTAAGTTGAAAATTATTTTGATAAAACCCGTTTTCAAAGATTTTTTGGAGGACCTGTCCTGAGTGACTTATTTTCTCAGCCGATTTTTAATTTTCGCTCATTCCAAGTTTTCGTGTTAGTTTACGTTTTCTCAGTGGTATGGAGTTGGCTTGTCCCGCATCCCGATAGGTGTCATCTTAGGAGCATCCCAGAGATTTTCAAATCTGAAAGTTACCATAAAATTTGGCTCCAAGCATATTAGCCTAATCGAGATAAGTTAGGGCCACGCCTAAGCTTCACCTTATACCCCCCTCCTTGTTTCAGGACCAAACCACTGTGCAATACCCCCCTGCCAACTCCACTGACGAAGGCACCACCGCCTCAGGCTATGCCGATGACTCACGATCGCGCTCACAGGTCCAGTTTGCATTCACTGGAAGCCCATGATGATAGTTCTATAATATCATAGCCATGCGGGAAGCACGAAAGGAATCGGCGAGGGGGGGGGTGCCCGGTGGGATGGTACCAGGGGTGTGTGTGTGTAGGGCATTTTCCCTGATGGAGAACTTCTAAACTTTTTTGCTTCCAATCATTCTGCTGTTTGCTGTTTTAATGCAACTTGTTTTAGTTCTTCTAGATGAGTTAAGATGCATCTGTGAAAGCTCTATTCGTAGTCTTTCTAAATTAAGCTTCTAGCGTGCGGTTGATTTTCAATCTGACTAAATGTATTATATTATTTTATTATAAACAGATGCTGTTTCTTAATCATGCACGTTTACATACTTTCTATCAGTCTGGGTATTGTTGTTGTTTGACGTCTGCATGATTTATTTTCAGAGCCTCCCCCCGTGCACCCCCCGTTCTGACAGCGATTTGGACAACCGCCCTATTCGACCCCAACGACTGGACCCCCTCCAAGTCTGGGAGCAAGTCAAACGACACTTTCCCACGCCCCCTAATGCTCCTCACGGTGAGCTTTTTTGGTGCTCTTGATAGTTTTGTTAGGCAGGCAAGAGCGAGATTTTTGTTGTCGCATTGTACAAAAATTCGGAAGCTACATTTAACGCTTTTTGTGCATACTTTTATATTATTTTCCTGTAGCCTGCAAAATTACGCAATAAATCAGCCTTCACTTAATTATTAATGTATTATCGGTGGTATAGCTTTTGCTGTAATTTTGTTGATATTTGTTGAGATTCTTCAGCCCTTATATCTATAGGGGTGTAACCATGAGTTTCATTCAATCTCAAAAAAGTTGCTGACATAATATTATGACAATTTTATATCATTGTCGTATTGTATTAGTATTTATAATTAATAATTATTAATTAATGAAACTTGTTTAACCATAGACTCTGAGCCAACGAGCAAACCGGTGTCTCAGCCGTCCACACCGGTTCAGGCTATCAAGAGTACCACCGCTGTCAGCGAACCGGTGCCAATTTCTCGTGCCACGCGACAACGGCTCTCACTGCGATCCAAACCGATTCGAAAACCGGTCGATGATAAACAACGGGGTCGTAGTTTAGAGCGAAAACAGCGGAATAATTCGTTGCCGGATAATGTTATTAAATGTGATGCGGCTGCGGAGAAAGCAGAGACGACAAAAGAGAAGCCTAAAACAGCTCCCGTACCGGTTTCGACGGTTCGACAGGATAGCGCCCTGAATTCGCCTAAATTGGGTATGGTTTTGGTGATTTCTGTTTTTTTACATGTGTATAATAATTATTGGTAATTTATAACTTTTCCGTCGGTATCCTATGATTGGTTTTTGCGTAAAAAATTAGAAAATTTCAGACTTTTATTTGAAATTTTACACATTTTTTGGCCTTGTGCATCCGGTGTACCTTTTTCGGCTGATAAATCGTAAGTTCTGTTCAAAGTAGGTAAGATGTTCTGACGGCACAGAATATTTTTGACATAAAACACTGGGCTAGGGTTTATTTCCAGCTGCATTAAAAATTTGGTTTGGTGATAGTTTATATCCTATTAGTTGTTTTTACAGGCGTGTCGGAAACGAGCGACTCTGAGGAAGAGATCTACCAGCGTTTCTATGCCATCCGAGCGGCCCGCCAGAGCCAACAGCGCCAGCCCTCAGCCGACGCCCAGACTATTCACAGCAATGGCACTTATGTTATCGACTCTCGGCACACGCCCACCATCGGGGGCAGATCTGTGTCTGGGTAAGGCGCGGTTCATACTTGTGCTTAAGCATATAATAGTTCATACTTGTGCTTCAGCATGGTTTATATAATATTATACTTGTTTTGACGGTGTTATACTTTAATTTTAGTTCTTAAGCCCAGGTGTACTTGTGTTGTTCTTAAGGGGGGGGGGGAGGGGGGGCTACCTGGAAAAGTGAAAATTTTAGGTTCTCCGATTCGCTTCAAATTTGCACACAATGTAGCCCCAGGGAAGGCGCATCGCAGATGTAACAAACTGGAACCAATGCTTTTGCAAAATTTTTACTAGAGGCTCCCAAAAATTTCATTTTACATGTAAATCATAGGCGCGAAAAAAGTTTTTTGTGGTTGCAAAGCGTCCCTTTACTCGAAATTTTTGTTAAGACTGACGAACCTGATTTTTACATGATTCGATAGCCTGACGTCAACCTCTTTGATCCATTTTTTTAAATTTTTGCCCATGGCCTGAGCAATGACGCCAAATGTAACATCACTCAAATTTGGCGGGCCCAAAAAACGGCCATTTTTTCACATTTCACCCTCGATTTTTGATTTGAAAATACATATCAAAAATCCGGGTCATACAATTTTGCGCTTACATGTGGACTACTACTGTGCCAAGTTTCAGCCTGATTGGCGTGATGTGGTTTGTGCTAGAAATGGCCAAGTAAGGGCTACTTTTAGGCTTTTTGGCGTACTTTTGCCTATGTAAATACACTGACAAACGCACTGAACCAAAAGTGCAGCTTCAAGCTTAATTGTTCTTATCTGAGGTAGAGGTAAAATAAGCACAATATTGGAGAACTTTGATTTTTGACCTAGGTAGCCCCGCCCCCCTTTAAGGGGGGGGGGGCTACCCAGGTCAAAAATCAAAGTTCTCCAATTTTGCTTATTTTCACATATGTTACTTCTCCAAGGCACCCCAACCTCAGATAAGAACAATTAAGCTTGAAGGTGCACTTTCGCTTCAGTGCGTTTCTCAGTGTATGCACATAGGCAAAAGTACGCAAAAAAGCCTAAAAGTTGCCCTTAGTTGGGCAGTTCTAACACAAACCACGTCAAGCCTATCAGGCTGAAACGTTGCATAGTAGCAGCTCAGATGTATGCGCAAAATCGTATGATCTGGATTTTTGATGTGTATTTTCAATTCTAAAATCGAGTGCTAAAATCGAGTTTGGCGGAAAAATTATGTTGGTTATTATGGTGGCAAAAAATGTCCGCTTCGTCAGTTTGTTGGCCCGCCAAATTTTTTTGCGCCTAGTGATTTGACTTTTTGCGTCATTGCTGCTACATTGTGTGCAAATTTCAAGCGAATCGGAGAGCCTAAAATTTTCACTTATACGGGTAGCCCCCCCCCCCTTAAGCCTGGTTCATACTTGTCTTTAAGGATGGTTTGCTTTTTGTCCTTGAGCCTGGCTATACTTGTCCTTCATGCTGTTGTCCTTTAGTCCGGTTCATACTTGTACTTAAGAACATAGAAACAGTGACAAGGACGATCGCTTGTCAGCTATGATGCAACAACTTTGACAGAATAGTGTTGTATCTATTTATTTGGTATACTGATACTGTGGTCTTTACCATGAACTTCTTTGGGACAAAAATGAGCTTTACTGTTTTAAAGTTAGTGCAGACTCAACAGTTGTAACGTCTAAAATTGTCAGCACAACTATTACGAAAAATATTTTACATCCTCTATATTCGTTTTTCGTGGACTATTAGGTTCCTTGGTGTATTGTGTCAAATTATGATTGTCCATAAATGCGATTTATTAACAACGCAAATGCCAATTTAATCCTATTGCATTTTTAAACAATAATTTTGATAGCAATAGTATTATAGTTTTGCTTATTGCTGTTTTCAGTGTTCGCAAAGTGATGTCTCGAAACAACAGCACCGAGTCTGCTGTGAATCCCACTACCAATGGTGCCCTGGAGAAACCAACGGCCCCCTCGAAACGAGAGGGGGGGCTGGCGCGTCGGTCTACCACCCAGACCATGGAATCCATGCTCGGGGGGAGTCCTGATGCTCAATCTGCCAAACACTCACCCCCCGTCAAGAAACTCTCCTGGCCTAAGACTGAGACTGAGTCGAAACCTGCAGCCAATCGGAGGGGGTCGCTGCAGCCAATGGGATTGAACTCGAAAATGACGGCCGGCGAAAATATAAGCCTGCCCAGTGTGACTGCGGCGGACAATCCTTGGGGCGATGTTTTGGGAGGATTGGTAATTAATGAGTTTGCAGATATTTTTTTAGTTTCATATACTCAATATTACGATTGAAGGTTTGCTGAAATTTGGCAAAAAACGTTGGTTAACTTGAGGAAAATTTCACAATATTGTTAATAGTGCTTTGTTATTAGCTAATAAAATTTAAATCTTATTTGCAAATTCTTATTTCAGACAAGGCTAATAGACCAAGATACAACTATATTTCTTGCAGTAGGTTTAGGTTTAGAAGAAGGAGGGGGTACGCAATTAATAATGAAGAATCGACTTTTGCCATGACTCAAAATAGTATTATAACCGGCACTTGCGCAGGTGTTGTTTTTCAGAAAGCGCCGGTTATGCCACTTCCAATTGTGCTTGGTGTATTCTTTTTTGAAATTAATTCATTTACTTTCGACCTGAAAAAAACATCGAGAAAAATTAAAGAAAATAAGGGTTTTTTGTTTTTAGAATCCCCTACTGCAGCCCGTGCAAACGCGACATCGACGCAAGCAGAAATCAACCAGCAAATCAGACTCCAATGGTGCTAATGCCGATGATCCCCCCTTGGTTTCCAGTCCCCTTAGAACCCAGCCCCCTCCTGTGCAACCCACGGTCAAACTACGACCCCCCGATAAGCCTAGCTATCTGACCCGACGCTCACACACTCATTTGGGAAGCTTCAGTGACCGTGTATGGAATTTAGGAAATATTAATTTGAAAATTTTTATAGTATTAATTGTTGTATTAAGTTGACAGTTTAATTAATTAATAACAGCTACTTAATATAAATTAAGACATTTGAGCTGTGTTAACTGTTTTGGGTCAGGAACGGCCTTCGAAAATTAGATATTGGCAATTCATGGTCAGCAGAAGTAAAAATTTTTGCATTTTTTATACTATGTGGCCCTATTGATAGTCAGCCAATAATACTTCCAGAATTTTTTTGGAAAAAATACGTATTTGGTGCCATTCTAGTGCAATGCTGAATTGCCTTGGCAGTGATTTTTTTGGGGTTGTGTTTTTTTAGCAACTGGAGCGGGGTGGTGCTTTGGCAGATGTGGAAAGTGTCAAGTCAGGCTGCACTGATCGCCAGAATAAGATTCTTCAACAATTGTCCATTTTGAGAAAGGTCTGTGGAAGAATCGATTTATTGATTGTCTATTTATTTTTATTTATTTTTTATTTATTGTCTATTGATTTTTTGTTGTCCAAGGTTTAATAATGGAACAGAGATATTGTACGCGGTATTCTGAAAACTGCAAGCACCACCCGCCGAGTTAATGTGCTTTCATGCGTCTCACGTTTGCAGGGCGTTTATTAATGGTCCAATATTAGCAATTACTATTACTACGACTTGCAGCTACGCAGAGTTATAATTACATTAAATTATAGTTATAAAGTTTACTAGATTGGCAGATTTTTCCTCTTTGGCATTTTATTACGTAGGATTTTTTTCAATCTATGCTATCATTTTAATTCAGTTTAATATTTATATACTTTTTTATCTTTCTGTTTTGATGCTTTTAGACGACACTTCGGACTCAAATGTTTAGCACAATATGTTTTTGTGCCTACTAGATTTGTTATTGTTGTATGTTTGTAAGCTGCTATGGTTTTATGGCAAATAGATGTAATAGTAGCAGAGGGGTATTAGCTAGTGGCTGCTTGTTTACTCAATTATATACTAGTCATGAAATTGTATTGACTTAATTAGATTAACTAAAGTTTAACTAAATTAACATTTTAGTAAACAATCACTCAAACAACATTCGAGTAACAGCTTCAACTTTTGTAGTAACAGCTTCAACTTTTGTAAATTGGCACCAATAATTGCTTGTGTTGTTTTCATTAGACTTGTAATTCTGTTCAGAGTTTAGTTGATTAAGTTAATCTAATCCGATTTTGGAGTGAAACAGACTCAAGTAATACTGGTTTAGCCAGTCTAACAGATATTAGATTGCCATTTTGCACTGTATAGGTTTTGATTGGTTGAATCATTATATTTTCTTATTATTCTCGTCAGTGTGACCTTAGTGTTGTAGTTTACAGTTGAATTTTGGTTTGTTTGCTTTGGGCATTAGTATGGTTTTACAAGATATAGTGTGATTATTGGGGTATGTCGACATAGTATGCAATTTTACTACGCCTTAGTTTTAGACGACTGACAAAGTCTGACTTCTTTCTGTCTGGGAATGCTGTTGAGATGTTTCAAATTCTGTGTTACCAAAAATATAGTTATTTGGCGATTTTTATCCAAATTGTAAGAACAAAATAATAATCCAAAAAGGAGCGCTCCCAGCACAAATTAGCTTTCACCACGCTAAATCGTCAAAAATTTAGAAAAATTTTCGGCACACCTTCCCCCCATATTTTACTTAGCTGCACATGTGTGGTAGTATTTAGTACCAAGAGCATTGTAATCTTGTATTTGCAGTGGTACAATTAATATTGTAGTATATCCTCTTGTGTGTCGATCAGTATACGCGTTGTGAATTAATGTGGGAGTTCCAGAAATTTTATTAAGTGATATTATTTTCACAGTTTTTTTCAGAACAATCAGTAATGTAGGAATAAAATCGCTAAATTTTTCAAAGCAATCCACTAGTGTCTACTATCATCATTGTTACAGGTTAAGACTAGCTACTCCACTGGCTTACAGGTCAGTAAGCCGACGTGCTAGCTAGTCTTAACATTGGAATTTTACACAAAAAATTTTGGTTACTTTTGCTTAATAAAATTATCTCTTGACCTATCGGTTATGCATCTGTCTGAAAAAAACAGAAACTTGGGTGCATCTGAGTAGGCAAGACCGTTTTACATGAAACTAAGTTCCTAAAACTATGCTATTTAATTATATTATTTATTTACTTTTACCAAGAGTACATAATAGCGTCTCACTCTTTATAGAAGAAGAGTGAGACACTCTCCAGCCTGCCTGTGTTATAGCACAGGCAGATGCGCTGGTCATTTTCACGCTACATGTTGACATTCTATGCAACATGTGACTGGCCAATCAGAAGCGAGCTTCTATTCTCTGATTGGCAGACGCCTGTGCACGTGCTCCAATCATAAAACAGGATAGGGATAAAGGTTAATAACTCATTATTTATTCATAGTCTGCTTGTAAAAACATTAAAAAAGGTTTGCAAATACCTTTGGGGATATTTCGGCAAACTTTCAGCGAAATTGATTGAGAAACTTTGAAGAAATTCAGAAAAGTTTATATCTCAAAAGTTTCTCAATCAATTTCGCTGACAGTTTGCCTAAATATCCGTAGAGGTATTTGCAAACCTTTTTTAATGTTTTTGAAAGCAGACTATGAATAAATAATGAGTTATTAAGCTTTTATCCCTGTCTTAATGCTTATCAACGCATCAGCGATTATATACTAAAGTGTGTTACGCAGGGAATCTACGCGCTGATTGGTCAGCAACATGTTGCATAGAATGTCAACATGTAGCCTGAAAACGACCAGCGCATCTGCCTGTGCTAGAACACAGGCAGGCTGGAGAGTGTCTCACTCTTCTTCTATATAAAGTGAGAAGCTATTATGTACTCTTGCTTTTACTTTATTTTATTATCTTTTTTACTTTGTTTTTTCTGTTTTAGGAGCTGAAAAGCAAGCAGCACGAAGTGGAGCAGGCATTTTTGAACAGTCCGCGAAATCGCACTAAATCTGTGGACGCTGGTGGGGATCGCGCTTGACCAGGATTTTCATTTTTTGGCCATGTTTTGTTTCATTTTTTTCAAACAATCAGTCATAGCATTTTTGCCATTATTACTCTGTTGCGTAATACGTAACTTTATTGTTTGTTTAATTTCAATTTTTTTGTGTAAAAAATGTTTTGCCGAAGCAGTGGTTTGCAAAACCTTAAACGCTTCGTGCTTATAAAAATTATTGCTAAATTGAAATGTTTTTATTTTTGATCTCCTTTTGTACTTTATTTTTTAGTTTAGTTTACAGTTCTAATATACATTCTGCTTTATTTACCAAAAACATTCTATAATCACTCCATGTTATAATACTTCCAGCTATTTACTTATTTTATTATTGGTTATTGGTTTAATATTATCAAGAGTACAGAGTGCACTCACTAGTCACTCTTTCTCGTTTTTCGATAAGGGTTAGTCGCTTTGTGTACTCTTGATACTACTACTACTTACTAATACTAATATTGCTCTTAGTTGCGCGTATTTAGCTCATTATTTTTTCTCTAGTTTAGTGTCTTGTATAGATGTGAATATTTTACTCGCATTAAGAGTACATTATAGTCATATTAATTAAGTACTCTTGGTAGAAAATTCATATATCGTGTTCAGTTTTTGTTGTTAAAACATTGTACTGGAAAGTTTAAGCTGTAGAGCCTTTGAGACGAAGTTTGACACGATGTATGAATTTTTCCCAGTATTCAGCAATTTATTATTGGACCAAATTTTTTAGAAGAATGCTGTTTTTTGTGCATACTTTTGTGGCATATTATTGTAATCCGGTTTTTAATGGTTGGGTTTCTTTGGCATATCTTTACTTTTGTTCATGTGTATGTATATATTTTTATTGTAACTAAATACTGTCGAAACGCAAAATTTATGC
Organism: Trissonchulus sp. WLG1_4; assembly: GCA_030248245.1. NCBI lineage: Eukaryota > Metazoa > Nematoda > Enoplea > Enoplida > Ironidae > Trissonchulus > Trissonchulus sp. WLG1_4. The sequence goes on along the minus strand of JASANF010010306.1, from coordinate 8,513 downwards.
AAGAGACATTTCGCGAGAAGTGTTTTTTGCTTTTTGTGGTAATATCAACCAGCTTGTCCTCAGTTTTTAGTTCTTTTTTGTTCATAATGTGAATTTAAAAAATTTGGAACGCGAACCCGCTTGAAACTAAAGCGACATAAAATTAGTTATTGTATTCGAAATTGTAATTTTTAAATATTTAACTATGGGCTTTGTGTTGTTTTGTTCGTAGTATATATGCGTAGCTTTTTTGTTACATTTGCATATCATATTATATATACGAGCTAATTTGTGCTTTTTTGTTTTTCCATTGAAGGGAAAGACAAAAACTACTGACCTCCCCTTTTTTTTAGTTTTTCAGTTCTCCCTCAATGATGGACAAATAGAAATTATTTTGGATTTCTTTAAGTGGGCGATCGGAAGATCTTCTGTACCTGGTGTATGGCAGTTGTGACGGTTACACATTTTCAGGTGTTTCCTTATTTGCCCTTTGATTTAGCTTCAGGCTTAGTCTCAGGGCTGGACATCTTCTTTTTCTGCTCTGATCACCCACTTTAAAATATCCAGAATATTTTTCATAGTGTAAAGTGTTTGTACAGACTACCAATATTAAAACAAATAGCATAAATTAGCTCTTTTGAAGTTGGTTTCGGGCTTACTATGGTATGGTTATATTTGTAGATACTAACATTTGTCCATTTTTATTTGCTTTTTTATCTCACCTGTAGCTGTACAACGATTTGTGTGCTCTTATTATTGTTTTTTAGTAGCATTTTTTAGTAGTTTAGTATATATATAAATTAGTTTTGTCTAGGAAGAAGTTTGAAATTGTCACCTTTTATCAGGTGTCATCTTGTATTAGTTTTTGGTATTCAAATGAAAAAAACAAACTTTATTTTTTATTATTTTTTTTTAATATTAGGTAGTCGTTTATTGAATGTTGAATTTTGAATATTCAATAGTTTGCCAGGTTAGTTATATAGTGTTGCAAAATGATTGTTTTTGAGTGTTTTCCATGTATATTTTCTAAACGTATCTGTCTGGAAGCCTGTTTTGTAATTTGTTGTCTTCGTAAACTTTTGATTCCGATCCAGTATGTCTTGTCATTTTTCTGTTATTGCTTATCTAGATTGTCGAATTATTTAGTGTTTTTCATACATTAGTGAATGTGGTTGAAGCTTAGATCAAAGCTTTCTACGATGACTATTGTCCAAATCCTGAAACGGATTAAATGGATTAGATTAAGGTTTGTTTGAGCATCAGTTCATCTGGGTCTTAATATAGTTCAAAATTTGTTTGATGTGCACAAGCGGTAGGTGTTACAAAAACTTGCTCTGGCAAGTTTCGTGTGAATAGCCGACATCATGAGTAGTTATTAGCAAGACAAATGCTAAAACAATCTAATCCAGTTCAGAAATTGGCCCAGTAGTGTATAATTAGCCAAACAAATTCAAAAAATCAAATCCGTTTAATGTCTTTTTATGTGACACGTCAAGTCAGTTAATGTACATTAATTCATTTTGGGTGGTTTGCACAAAAAGTTACTTTAGCCTGGCTAACTTGGAAACTGTGTTAAATATAGGCGGAGTCACTGTGAAGGATTAACTTTTGCGCTGAACTTAATCCCATAGGATTAACTTTTGTGCTATCTGGCCCATATAGTGTGCTATGCAATGCTGCTATTTGCTCTTAGACTCCTTAATCCAATGCTCTAATATCGCTTAAGCGGTCTATCCAATGTAGTTTTTTTGTATCTATCCTATTATATTTTGTATTATATGTTTTGTATGAATCATAAAATATATATTATTATATATATTATATTAATCTGTTAAATTATATTACAAAAGTGTTCTTTTTTAATTGCATAATTAAAAACCGACCCCCAAAACGTTTTTTGGGAATGACAGCTCTATATTTGTTTTTTAATACTTCATAAATTGTGCCTGAGTCAGCTTTTAAATGGAATTTGTGTAATTCGCGTAGAATTTTTTGCAGACGTTTTGGTTTGGTTGTGTTGTTTACATTTTCTCGCTCCAGTTTACAATAGTGGCTTTATATATGTTGTGTTTTGTAATGCACAGCTGGCGGTGATATAGGGGTTTTGTCAAAAATACTTCAGAATGACAAAGTTAAAAATCAATAAATGGAAATTGCTATTAGTTATTCTTGTGCTTATTAGTGCTTTGAAGTTGAGCAGGGTTTCTTGGAATTTATTTGAGTCCAAATGTGATTTCTAGTTGGCTTTCTGGATTTATTGGATATATACCTTGGACCCTTTTTGCCCGCTGAACTGCAAAAATTTAAAAACATGGTTATTCATTATTAAAAGTCAATACTAATTTTGAGTTTTTGAAGTTTTTCTATTTTTAGCGGTTCAAATCCTAAAGAGTCCGTGCCTCTGACCAGAAATTTGACTAGACCGGTTTACTAACACTTCTAAGCCGAAGACATTGCAAGGTGTTACAAAGATTTGGCAAACGGCAACCGATTAGGAATCTGTGGTATGTACTGTATCAACTATAATTGTGTACTTTATTATATATATTAGGGTCTGTTAACAAATTTGAGTAGCTCTGCAAATTAGCTCAAAAACTATTCAATCAGGCCTCAAAATTTGTTAATCATTAGTAACTAATTCATTTTCATTAGTTATGTGTCATAGTTTTTCGGCATGGGTGCTTTACCGCTAATTATTACGAATATTAAAACGAGTGTTAATATGTCCTTTGTGGTATATAGTATATATCTGCTTTGCCGTTTTTTGCTCAGTTTGCTGTATGCTTAATACCAGTGCAGTGATTACGTACTTAAATCGAGTGTTGTGTTAGCTTAAGTATTAGTATGTTTTCATACGCTTGACTTTGTTTTAGCGAGTTTTTTTAATTTTTAAGAGATTTTGCTAACACAACCCTGATTTTTAATTTCGGTGACGGGATTGTTTTTTTTAACCTTTCAGTGATTTCTGCTATATTTTTTACAGTCTGGAATTGCTGCTATCATTCTGGGTTTGTAACTTTCCAGTTTTTAAATATAGAAGTCTATAGTTTTCGACTCTTTTTCAGTAAGAAGTTTTCATTGTGTTAACAGTACATTTTAAAAATCCTGGTTTTGGCCATTTTTCTCTAAAACTTTCATTTTCAAATGGAAAACTTTGTATTTTTGGCGAAACATCTAATAATCACGTAGTTAAACAACCGATTTTTAGGCTTGATAGAAGCAATGTGATATCTAGTTATTGCATTATCATACTTTAACCAAATAATCTGATTGGCTAATGGCAAGTGTTTTCCATGAACTGTGGTGCGGCATTGTACACTATTGCTTTATGGATGTCTCTCTGGTTCCTGACTAGTACTCGCGTCTGTTCAGCTCTACCTGTCGTTTTCTGCTAGTAAAGCCTTTATTCTTTTTTAATTGGTCTGATCACCTACACTAGGGGCATTATCCAAAATTGGATTTAACGGATTAGATTGAAATTAATTTTGCTATCAACACAGCACAAAATTAAAATAGCCGGCTGAAATTTCGCCCTACATGGCTTACATACATTATCTAGGTGTGTGCCAAGTTTTAGTAAATTACTTTTAACTGACGCTGAGTTATTGACGAAATAAAGTTAAATCTAATCCGATAAATCAAATTTAACTTTTAACTGACGCTGAGTTATTACGAAATAAAGTTAAATCTAATCCGATAAATCCAATTTTGGACAAGACAAGACCCTAGGTTAAATGCTGACTGTATCGAATCTGCACTTGCACTGTAACCGGGGTTCGCTACTGCGTAACAGTAGCAGAGGTACAATTACTGTGGTTTGATACAACCAAGTTGGATTGCCAAATCGGATTTTCCTACAGATCTTTATTTAATGAAGATTTGGATACGGAGATATAGTTCAGGAAGTGTCCCTGTGTCACGGTGTAAATTTTCTCCCGGTGTAATTTTCCCCCCGGAAAAATTACCCCGGTGCAAATTTTCCCCCTGGAAAAATTACACCGGGCTGAATTTTCCGGGAGGAAAAATCACACCAACCATATAAGTTGACTGTTTTGAACATATTTTTGAATGTTTCTTAAGATAACTCTTACTCTTACAAGAACTTAGAAGTAAGCACCACCAAAAGTCTATAAATCACATTATGTCATTATCGATTTTTGTTCCACTGAACTGAATGTCGTGAATGTGTAGTGTATATGTGCTGAGGAAAAAGTTCCGGGTTCGACCTTCTTTTCAAAATCCTGCTAGTATCACCGCTGACTACCGATGTGTACTACCTAGTTTTCGGATAATCTGCCCCTCGTAGCTAATATCAATTTGAATGAGTGAAATATTGATTGAACGACTACGCAAAAAATTTTCTGTTAAGAAACTACTACATAATACATATTGTGCCAGCTGGCAACGCAAATCCGCGGATTACGCCGCCTCGCGGGGCGGGCGGGGGGGGCAGCAAAAATCCGCCCCGCGTCCCCATTCTGCCGTATTGGCGGAAAAATTACAAAATCGTCACGCCACTAATTTAAGATCATAGTCTGGCGTGATGTTTTCGTACCTAATTATATCGGATGAACGACATACCGCTGTACCTAAGTAGGTATGAATCGACCCTTTACATGAACAGCAGTTTCTAACTAACTTTTAAGCGCCAACAGTCCTACCTTCATTGGTGGAAACGCCCATTAGAGGAATTTGAGCCATATGTAGCTAAAGTGATTCATAGCTGAAACGATTCACCACCAACATTCTAATCCCAGCACCAAACCTGGTGCTCAGTAGTCAGTAGATCAACAAAATCAGTTCTGTGGTCTCAGAGTGTAGTGGCTGGTTAGCATTCTTAGCATTGGTTGCCTGCTTGTTTATCCCGACTATTGTAATACAAAAGCTTCAGTCAATTTTCGACATAATGAAAACCTGATTAACAAGTTCGTCTTGGCTGTACAAATTTTCGACAGATTTCTTTGCGACATCTATACAGTGACACTGACACACCGCCTGTTTTCAAATTTTCCTTGTCCGTTTCCTTACCGGCTTTGAAATTCTCGTCTCATTGCACTACACCCCACCTAATTGTAAGCTAATGATTTATTAACTCTATATCTGTATCTTATCACTATTAATTTATGATGAACTCCTGATATGAGTAGTCTCAACTTTTGGTATATAATTGATTATCCAGCATACTCAAAAGAAAACGTTTTAATTGAAGTTTAACGAATAATTTATCAAATATCGTTCAATTAGATGATTGGTGTAAATTTTCCCCCCGGAAAAATTACCCCGGTGAATTTTTTCCGGGGGGAAAATTTGCACCGGGGTAATTTTTCCGGGGGGAAAAATTACACCGTGACACCGGCCCTGACATCTCGGACCCTGTAGGTGTGCGCTATATTTACATAGCTGCCAAAAAATTGAACTTTTCGCTCACTTCTTCATGTTTGACTTTTGTTCACGGTGTACTGATTACGTTATCGATATGTTATCAAATGTTCACAATCGTTTAGTTTCGGCAAAACGATAGCAGAGTACAACTTTTTTTCAGAACTGGTATTCATTAGCTTTTACAACTTTTTTTAACATAAAAAGCCTAATTTGCACGAGGTATATGTTTTGTACGAGATAAATTGTTTTGTAGAAGTTGAATCATTATTCGTGGGAAAATTTTGTATAGCATCATCCTTCGTCTTCAACCCGTAGAACAAAGCTTTTAAATCCCTGGAAAAATTCTGTTACCAGCTAAATGTAGATGCCTATCTTCTTGGTCTAAATGTCATATATATCTATTAATTGGTCTACAGTTTCACACGGCAAATAATTAAAAATATTGATGACGCAGATTCAGAGCGCAATTTTCTCGGAATTCTAATTTTTGTACTTCAGCTCAGTTTACTTTTGAAATATGTTTGTGTTGTTTTTTTATCTACCTATAAGGTGGTCGAGCACAGGGTGGTGCATAGATTCACCTCATCCTTGATTTGAAACCATACCAGGCTACATATGTACAAGTATAGCTCCAAAACGAAAGCATCCTAACTGCATAGACGCGTTATATGAGTGTAGTGCATGCTTTTATTAATTTTAGGGCATACAGTTCTGGCCTCAAATAGTGTACTTGGTGCGTGCGTGTGCGAGTGACTTCGAGTGCTCGTGCGAGTATCGTATGGAAAAATTTTCGGGTGAGATCAACCTGGGGTTACTGCGCTTAGCATACGCGTAAATAGATATATATGTGCTTAGGAATTCAGCTTGCAGAGTTGCAGGCTACGTACTTGCGCATATGTGCTAGGTCACAAGGTTAGCAAAGGTCACGAACTTCACTCGGGTCACTCCAACTTTTCTGGTTGAGGTATTAATTACAACCGCGAGCTAACTTGGAGTAGTCGTGTCAACTCCGAGTGAAAGGACGCTATTTGAGGCCAGGACTGTAGTTTGGGGCCTCACTTCCCAAAGGGTACAGTTGTGCGGTGTGCCTACCCCGTAGGCTACATATATTTCTTGAGTATTACATAAAAAAATTCATTGCCTCAGTGACAAACAGACCGAGTTTATCCGACCACTCGTTGTGCATGGTCTTATTAGGCCAATAGCAACTTGGTATTTAACAGCTTTAGTAGGACCTGGTAACTTTATGGTTGTTATGGTTTATGGTCCTTTAGACCACAGCGCAGCGAACTGGATAAGTTAAAAAGGGTCTCGAAGCACTTCATGTTTTAGGGCTTGAACTCCAATATATGAAGACTGTTTTATTTATCATTAACCCTGTAGGTAAGCGAAAAATTTCTCTGAATCATTTCCGTTTGGTGTAAAGCGGCGTTTCAGATTAACGATTTACGTGTACTTACTTTACCCTTAAAGCAGGTGCATTATAGTAGGTAGAAAGTGAAAGTTTAGACTCCATCTTGAATCTTCAAGTATAAATTAATTTTAATAAAACACTCTAATTCAGGCTTAAAATAGGAATAAAGGATGGACGTTATCAGAAAAATAACCACCACTCTAAATACATCATAGCTATTGACGTGTCGTAGTGCTGTAAACCGTAAATAAGTTCGTCCTTATGCATTCACGCTGGTATCTAAATACAGTTTTATATACATAGATCAAATTCTCATCATCTTAGCATGAATTTAATTAACAGGTGCAGGAGTTTGTGCAACAGAAAAAGTTTCGAGAAGCTGAAAAAGTGCATTGTGTACGCGTATGCAAACAAGCCGTTGGTTCAGTTACTGTTTATTTTTTCTAGGGAATATGTTTCAACGAAACTTACTCCCTTCAGTATATGTATAAGAAGCATAATAGCTGTTGGCAGTAACCTTACTATGCTTCAACGATATCTCATATTGACCCACATCAAAGATCACGCAAACCTAAACGGTCCAAACCACAAATCGCCTGAACGGCCTTCATTTTTAGGTCTCACTCACCCATCTGCATAGCTGTTTGAACAATGTTGGCACTTGGCAGCTTTCGGCCTTAGTTTGTCAGTTTTGGCTGCTATAGTTTCCTAAACAACTAAAAGGACGTTGACGATCGTACCGATAGTTTGTCGAACCAATTGAAATAATTGAAATACGTTTCTCTGTATTACAAATTGTGAGGGGGTGGTTTAAGGTGGTAGTTACGTTTTCGCAGCTTTTTTCAGTGTTCTTTTTTGTGGCAATTACTACATCAATTTACAAGCGGTCTTTTGCATATTAGTAATAAACTTATTTTTTACAAAATTACAATTTTTCAAGAGTCGATGTTACGCATAGTGTGCACGCCAACTTTTTTGGTGAAGCTTATCAGCTCAATTTTATGCATTTTCCCCCGTATTTCGTTATTTCTTTACTGTGGTAACAAAATTCATACAGTCAAGCAATTCATACCAAAGGCACATTGATGTGTTATGAAAGTGCTGGTATGCTTAAATAAACGTACTAATTTAGCAGATTTTTACAGTGAGCAAAAGTTTGCCTCAACTTTTTCTAAAAAGTCAAGAAACGGCAGTTTTTATGACTTTGGTAGGCTGTACCTAACAAAACAATCAACCTTTTCACTCAATTCGAAAAAGGTATAGGGCAAACTTATTTGGCTACTGTCAATTATGCTTTCTTTGCATTCTTGTGAACTGAACAGGATATAGGTTACCTACTTCAACTGAAATCACTCATTGTGCTTAGAAATGACGGATTTTTAAAATTTTTTTAATTCAGTTAAATAGGGCCTCATTGGGGCCCAGCTAATATTACATTAAGCACAGTTTTCCCGTACCTGTTGAAAAAATGGCGGACAAAAGTTTAAAAAATGACGTTTCAGGAGACTGAAAAAAATTTGCAATTTTTGAAGGGGTTTATTAACACTGCCAATGCTCTTGGCTGCTGTGACATATACTAACCAAATTTTGCAGGTATACTATGTAGATGCATAAGGGACAATACAATATACATGTAAATTATGGTGCCAAGTGGTTTGTGGTATTTTGTGATATTGGCATGAGAAGTCAGAATTGAGGTAAAAAAACTTCAAAGTTACAGATCACCTAGAACGATTAA
>JASANF010010305.1:0-16510 GCA_030248245.1 Trissonchulus sp. WLG1_4 | reverse complement strand
TTCGCTCGGCAAAATTCAAAAATGAGAGGGGTCCCCCCAAAAATGCTTCCCCCAAGGTGCTCACTCGAAAAATAGAACTTTTCCCCCCCCCCAATTCGAAAGTGAAAGGAAGGGTACTTATGAAAGAAAATATAACGGAATATATAATGGACCGAAAAGTGAAAGAAAAATATATCGAAAACACGACCGAAAAAGTGAGGGGAAAAATGACCGAAAAGTGAAGGAAATATGAAGGAACATGATTCGAAAAGTGAAGAAAAATATGTCATAAAAGTGAAAGAATGTGAAGGGGAAAAGATGCGAAAGTTGGAGGAGAAAAATGTGACGGAAAAATAGAAATATCTCGGAAATGTTCTTGCACGTGTCTGAAAAATGTGAGCAGAAAGTGTCGGAGGCAAAATTTTTTTTAAAGGAAATTTCCTTCGTTTTTCCTTTAGCCACATTTCGAAACTCGTGGCCCCCGTGTACACTCAACCAACAATTCTCAGCGAATGTGCAGCACAGCGAGACCCCCACGTCATATTTTTCCGCAGGGAAGTTGACTACTACTTCGGGCCGCATTTCCCATATGAACACTACCACTTAAACTTAATGTTTATATATACACTTAGGCCCGAATTCATATGAAGAGTTATTCACATAATAACGCTAAGCGTTTGCTAAAAACCGTTTAGCGCTTAATTTTGTACCTAAACTGTTAGTTCAAATAACCGCTTAAAAAAAATTAGTGTCGTACTAAACTTAGCGTTTAACTTCTGCGTTAGTTTTCGTCTTCCGCTCGGAGCTCCCCCCTCGCCGTGGATCCGGTATATTTATCGGGCACACCATTCGGTATTTATAAATCCGATTGTAGATTTATTTTTAAATTACTATTTCTTGTTAGTAATATATATTTTTCTCGAACTATACAATTGTAAAAAAATGGTTTTCAGCAGCTGATTTCTGAAAAATGCAAAATCGCTTTATATTTTTCAGGGGGCATATCGTGAAAAAAAAAATATACCTTTTCAAATAGAAGTTTTTTTGAAGAAAAATTACTTTGATTTTTGGCGATTAAACGAGCAAAATGGATTGTCGGAAATGTTAATTACCTAGATAAATTGCATGCCTCTTCCTTCTGCGAAGAGCCTTCCCCCCACTCTCCCCACCCCTACCGCACCATCCACCAAACTGAAGCGCGTTAAAACTGTAGCCCAGGGGCTCCCGAGCCCCTCTGAAACTTAAGCGCTTAATTTTTAAGCCTAAGCCAAACACTTAAATTTTCTCTCTTAAGTATGTGAAAGACAAAATTGAAACTCAAATCCAAGCGTTAATGTTTGCTAAAGCGCTTAAAAATAAACACTAAGTGTATGTGAAATAACACTTAGCGCTTATAAGCGTTAACACTAAGTGTAAACACTAAAATCAGTAATAATTACACTTAGTATTCAAACTACGGGGCCTTAGGTTAGGCTTAGCTATAAGCCCCTCATTTCACATATATAACTTTTGAACATGTTAACATATATACTAGCGCTACACTTAGCAGCTCAGCGTTAGTATGAAACGGAGCACTTAGATGTGAATTTAAGTCGTAGTTTACTCTTTCGGTTTGACCCCTATAAACCTGTTCACAAAAATAGGTGCAACAAAAAAAATTTGATTTCGGAATTTTTACCGTGGCCTTTTGATTTTTTCAGATTCTATCAGACTTTTCAAAAGTGAGCAATGGGAAGAGAGAAAGGTTGGAAAACAAGGAAGGACAAGTACTATAGACTCGCCAAAAGGGAATTCTGGTACCGTGTTCATTTTGACACCCATCACGTTGATTCGGTTTGGTAAGTAGTCTTAGTTTTGATAAATAACCGAGACTAGGCTGGTCTCGGTTTTCTTATCGTGCCAGTCAGGGGTATTCCAAGACACGATCTACTTATTTTTTTCTCCTTCGGCAAAATCACATCTCGGCTGACCTTACGCAATTTAAAAGTGATTTGAAAATAAACTAACTACACAAGCACAGTTATAGTAGGTCAGATTTTCTTGCGATTTTGCATTTTTCAAATTGAATGTACTGGGGATGTTTTGAACTTCACGAGACTACTAGAGTCATTTATTGCTAGTCAAATAATATTTTGATTCAGTTAACACGAGGGGGGTTTTGGCTTGTACCGAGTTTATCAGCCCAGCACTTCGTTTCGTCGCGTCGCCGCGCGTGGCCGAATCGGAAATTTGGGTTCTGCAGCGATCTCAGGTTGTCACCCGCCGCTCTTCCACACGTGGCCCTCTCAACATATGCCCATTTCCAGCCTTATTATTCTCCTGTAAGCTGACGATTGGTTAAATAAAACCTGATCAAAAGCTGAAACTGTGTGGCTCAAATAGAGCCGAACGTCACTCGCCGAGCGCCTTCTTGAATGTTTGAGCAGTGTTGCCTTTTTTAAATGGTTCAGGCGTGTATAATATATGTGGGTATTACGATATCAGACACGCCCTAACCATTTAAAAAGGCAACACTGCTCAAACATTCAAGAAGGCACTAGGGCAGATAAAAACGTCCCGTCTATTGACTTGTCGCAACAGTTCCAGCTTTTGATCAGGCTTTATTAACCAATAATTAGCTTACAGGCTTACCAATAATAAGGCTGGAAATGGGCATATGTTGAGAGGCCACCTGTAGCCAACCGCCTGGAGCGGCGCATAAATCGACCACAACCTGAGATCGCTGCAGAAATTCAAATTTCCGATTCAGCTGCACGAGCTTGAAAGCGGCACGCGACCGGAAACCTTAAAGAAAAAGTGCTGACTAATAAACTCAGACTGAAAGTTTACTTCAGCCAAAACCCCTATCATGTTAACTGAATCAAAATATTATTTGACTAGCAATAAATAAGGCTCTAGTAGTCTAGTGAAGTTCAAAACATGCCATACATTCATTGAAATGCAAACTATTTATGCGCAAGACGTTTCTGTGTAACGTATATAACTGTGCTTGTGTAACTAGTTATTTTCAAATCACTTTAAATTCGTAATAAGCAAGATATGATTTTCAAACTTTTTAAAAAATAAGTAAATTAGTGTCATTTGGAATACCGAGACCACCCTGACAAAGTGACAAATCTAAAAACCGAGACCAGCCTAGTCTCGGTTATTTATCAAAACTAAGACTACCATTTACCAAACCAATAGACATGATAGTTGTCGATGAACATGCGTACCAGATTCCTTGGCGAGTCTATAGTACTTGTCCTTCCTTTGTTTTCCAACCTTTGTCTTCTTTCCCATTGCTCACTTTGAAAAGTATAATAAATCTAAAAAATGAAAGGCCACAGTAAAAATTCCCAATACGAATTTTTGTTGCACTCTTTGTGAACAGGTTTATAGGGGTCAAACCGAAGAGTCAACTTCAAGGCTCGAATTCACATACTAAGTGTCATTTACATACTAACGCTAAGCGTTTGCTAAGTGTTAGCGCTTAAGTATATATGTTTAGTATGTTAGAAGTTATATATGTGAATGAGGGCTTATAAGCGCTAACACTAAGGCCCGTATTCACATACTAAGTGTAACGCTTAAACTTAGTGTTTACACTTAGTGTTAGCGCTTATAAGCGCTAAGTGTTATTCACATACTTAGTGTTTATTTAAGCGCTTAGCAAACACTAACGCTTAACTTAGCGGTTCAATTTTGTATTCACATACTTAAAATTTAGTGTTTGGCTTAGAATTAAGCGCTTAAGTTTAGGGACCTCGGGAGCTCCCTAAGCGCTAAGCGCTTAGTTAGTGGATGGTGTGGGGTAGGGGTGGGGAGAGTGGGGGAGGTTCTTGGCCGCCATGGGAAGGAAGGGCATGCAATTTAGGATATATTAGTAACATTTTCCGACCAATTCGATCCATTTTGCTCGTTTAATCGCCAAAAATCGAAGTAATTTTTCTTCAAGAACTTCTATTTGAAAATTTATATTTTTCACGATATGCCCCCTGAAACATGTAGAGCTGATTTTGCATTTTTCAGGAATCCACTTGCTGAAAACATTTTTTACAATTGTATAGTTCGAGAAAAATATATATTACTAACAAGAAATAGTAATTTAAATAAATCTACAATCGGATTTATAAATACCAAATGGATATGCCGATAAATAACGAATTCCGGATCCACATCAAGCAGGGAGCGCACTCCAAGCCAAAGCGAAAACTAAGCACAGAAGTTGCTAAACGCTAAGTTTAGTACAACACTAATTTTTAAGCGGTTATTTTGTGAATAACAGCTTAGTACAAATTAAGCGCTAACACTTAGCAAACGCTTAGCGTTAGTATGTGAATAACTCTTAGTATGTGAATTCGGGCCTAAGTGTATATAAACACTAAGTTTAAGTGGTAGTGTTAGTATGTGAATACCGGCCCGAAAGAAGTAGTAGTCAACTTCCCTGCGGAAAAATATGAGGTTTTTAACTAGTACTAGTATATACTGCACATTTCCGCTAAAAAACTTGTTGGTTGAAAGCATACATGTACACGGCCACCGGAAAAAAATTTCGAAATATCACTAAAAAATGACGGAAAAACGAAGAAAAATTTCCTTCACATTTCCTCCCTATTTCCGTCAAATTTCCTCCAATAACAATTCTCACTTTCTGTCACATTTCAGACACATTTCTGCAACATTTCCGCAATATTTCCTTTATTTTTCCGTCACATTTCCTCCATTTAGTCCAACTTTCCGTCACTTTTCGGCACATACTTTTCCTTCACATTTCTTTCACTTTTATGACATATTTTCTTCACTTTTCGATCATATTTCCTTCATATTTCCTTCACTTTTCGGTCATCTTTCCCTCACTTTTCGGTCATGTTTTCGATATATTTTCTTTCACTTTTCGGTCATATATATTTCGTTATATTTTCTTTCACTTTTCGGTCATATTTCCTTTCACTTCCCTACATATTTGTGCTAGAATTCGTTGACTTTTCCGTATATTTTTTACAACTTTCTGCTTCAATTGACGGGAATTCTTACTTTTTTCCGCATTGTTACGAATACATTTCAGTCAAAGCAGAGATCATTTTTCGGGTTAAATGCAATTGGGGGGGGGAGAAATAGTGGACCTATTTTTTCGAGTAGAGCACCTTGGGGGAAGCATTTTTGCTTCAAGAACCCCTATTTCATTTTTTGGATTTTCCGAGATACGAGGATACGACCCCCCCGAAATCTGAACCTTCACTGAGGGACGTTTTCGTATTTTTTTCAGAAACGCGCGTCTTTTCCGTCCTAAACGTGTTTAAATAGAGTCGGAATAATTTTTCTAATTGTTTAAAATCAAAACAAAAGGCGCTATGACTAGCGAACGACCGGAGCAAAAATTTTTCCGGAGCCGGATATAAAATGCCGGAGCCGGTGCCGGAGGACCCCCCGAAATTTGAACACTCAGTGAGGGACGTTTGCGCGATTTTTTTTATACAGTGTTTCTCCGTTCAAAACGTGTCTAAATAGAGTTGGAATAATGTTTGCAATTTTTTATAATCAAAACAGACTCTTTGACCGGTTCCTGCCGAAAAGTTGGGATCAAGTGCAGTTGAGTTGGGGGGAAAATAGTGGACCTACTATTTTTTGGAGTAGAGCACCTCAAGGGAAGTATTTTTTGTAATAGAACCCCTATCCATAAATTTGTATTTTCTGAGCTATGAGCCCTTGAAAATTGCATTTTCAGTGTTTTTGGACGTGAACGTAGGCCAAAGTTTGAAGCCAAAAAAGCCAAAAATGACTATAATCTTTGTTTTTGGATAGTTTTGAGTGCGTTATGATGTTTTAAGGCATCGTCTAGGCTTAGCTGGCAGGAATCTCTAGGCTAAGCTGGGAGGATTTTGCCTGAAAATTTCTTTTTTTAGTGCCTAAGCCTGAGCCTAAGCCTAAGCCTGATACTAAGCCTAAGCCTGAGCCCCATACTAAGCCTAAGCCCTAAGCCTAAGCCACAGCCAAAATTTAGGCACAGTTTGAATTTGGTCAAAAATTGGACGATTCCAGTGAATTTGGCCAATTTTTCGGAAGGAACGGGGTCAACGTGTCTTTGTTTTGATTCTAAAAAATTGGAAACAACACTCTAACACTTTTTAGAACGGAGAAAACACGAGTGTCCGAAAAAAATTGCGAAAACGTCCCTGTCGGAGGGTTCAGGGCCGGTATTCATAAAAGTCGAGATAAAAAGCTCGGCTTTTTATACGTAAGTCTGGCTTGAAAAAGCCGGGATAAAAAGCTACGCTTATGCGCAAGCTTGGATTTTTATTCGAGCTTTTTGTTTAATCCAGGCTTGTTCAAGCCTGGCTTTTTATCCGAGCTTTTTATTCATAATGAAAAAATCAATAAAATATACGTGGAAGCCGGGATTATAATCCGAGCTTGATTTTTATGAATACCATAAGCTCGGCTTTTTATCCCAGCTTTTATGAATACCAAAAAGCCTGGATAAAAAGCCGAGCTTGGTTTTAAGAATACGAAAAGCCGGGATTTTAAGCCGGGCTTGCTCAAAGCTCGGATAAAAAGCCGACCTTGCACTTTTATGAATACGGGTGCAGATTTCGGGGGGTCATATCTCAGAAAAACCAAAAACTGAAATAGGGGTTCTTGAAGCAAAAATGCTTCCCCTAAGGTGCTCTACTAAAAAAATAGGTCCACTATCCCCCCCCCCCACCCCAAATGCATTTAACCCAAAAATTGG
Source organism: Trissonchulus sp. WLG1_4 (assembly GCA_030248245.1). Lineage (NCBI taxonomy): Eukaryota > Metazoa > Nematoda > Enoplea > Enoplida > Ironidae > Trissonchulus > Trissonchulus sp. WLG1_4. The sequence goes on along the minus strand of JASANF010010305.1, from coordinate 9,819 downwards.
CCAAATTCGCCAGATACGTCCTATTTTTGACCAAATTCAAACTTGACCTTAATTTAAAAACTAACTTAAGGGGGCGCTCCGGGAATCGGAAGTTGCCTCAAAAGTCAGCAAAAACCTGATAAAACTAGAATATTACTAAATAAGTATTTAGTATGGTAGGAAATAACCCTTGTGTAAAAATTTCAAATCACGGGATATTGTCACGTGACTGCCAGAGCACTGCATGTGAGTGAATTTTCGGCAAGCGATAAATAATAGCATGTTTGTCTTGCAATCATGATTCATATATCAAAATGTAGCCCTTGCGCTCCTCTAGTTGAACATTATTTTTGTTTTTGATTATTTAGTGCGAATTTGTTAAAATTACAATTTTTGTATTTTCGAGGTCGGTCTCTCAGCACTAAAAGCAGTGGTATTATGGTCTAAAACATTATTTTAAAAAAATAAAAAATGTTCAACTGCGCACCATGATAGGCTATCTTCATGCCAAATTTGAGCCGAATCGGTTGAAGCAGCAAAAAGATATCGAATGCCGAAAATTACCGTGAGCACTGCTCAGTATAATTTTTTTGAGCCAGCAACTTTGCGTAGCGTTGCCCGATTGCGCTGAAACTTTGCAGAATTTTGGGGAGCCAAGACCTTAGTAAAAAACAGTTTAGGTAGCTAAGCAATGTTACACTGTTTTTTAGATAATGTTGAAAATGTACCAAATCGAACACAGTTTTTGGTAAAAGCCGGTTGGCGGGCAAAAATGGAAGTAAAAATTAATTTTGCCGTTTCAAACATTTTTCACATGCTATTTTGTGTCTAATGATGTGAATTGATGAATTTTTAATAAATTTTTGCTCAATGTTCACCCATTTGGCAGTTTGCCAGTAAAAACTATAAAATTTTGCAATTTTTCAAATTTGTTGATATTGGTATCAAACGAAAGCCCACATCATTCTGAGTAACTTTGCTTCTTGACACAGGTCCGAATTTGTTAGCTGAAAAATGTTATGGCCCAATACCTTGATTCCCGGAGCGCCGCCTTAAGGTGGTAGTAACGAATGTGCAGTGTTTTTCAACAGGATAGTATTCAATAATTAATTAACTTTATATCATAGTTTTTATAGCGTTAGAAAGCGCTACTTTCCTTCTACATTTAAGCAAAGTTTTATTGTACAACTGTAAAGATGATTTGTATGGCACGTGTTAAAAGTATACCAATTTGGCTTTTTTGAGCGCTTTCAAATCTGGCCACTTTTTGAAAAGTTTAAAGAACAAAAACATGCGAAAAATGGCACAAATGTTTAAAAGTGAATTGTCTAGACCCAAAATGAACGATTTTACGATTTGTCAATTATATAATTAAATATACGGTTTCAAAGTAAAAAGTGTCTATTCACACTCAACTTTCGGGTTCTATATCTGCGCAAAAATATAAGCAATTTGAAAAAGTTTAATTTTGGGTCTAGAAAATTTGCAAAAGTTTATTCATGTTCATTTTTGTGTTTATGCGCTGCGCATGCGCTTAGAAAAGTGGCCAAAACTGTTAAATTTCCATTCTCCTGTTGTGTAGTTTGGCTTGTTGGCTTGGCTTGCTCCTAAAAATTTTTCACATGATCCCGCTAACTTCATTGGCCATTTTGTGTATATGAATCATTTTTTTACAGACTTTATTTTCAAAAAATACAGTTTGAATCAACTAAATTTTTTCAAAAATTTAAAAATCACTGCACATTCGTTACTACCACCTTAAGGGGGTAGTGTCGCGAAAGCAGTCGATTTTGCGCGACTATAAAACTTGTTCAGTAAAATGTTAGAAATTGTTCTTTCTATATTTTAAAAATCTACCAAAAGGCAAATTATTTTGCCAAGTTTCAGCAAAATTGGTGCAGCATATAGTTTGCAATAATGTCTCAAAGTCGGAAAAATGACGAAGAAAAACCTATTCACATTCCATTTTTTAGTCACATTTATCAACTTTTCGGTTTAGTTCTTTTACATAGACTAATAGCACATATGTTGTAGTTTATGCACACAAAATTTAGTGCAGATTGCTGTAGCGGCTGTGGAGTAATACTAGTTTGAACTGTGAAGGTGTACTTAAACTGTAAAATAATAACAGCAATAATGATAAATTGTGGAAAATCTAGACGCTTATTTTCAAATCAGCAGAAAAAAAGAAGAAAGAAAAACGTCAGCAAGAAAAACGAACCTTCAATTTTCTTTTTTCTTATTTGTCGCAAAAAATTGTGCGTCTACACATGATGTGTACTTCACAAGCTGGCCAATTTGATATCTGGCTTGATTTGTCGAACTTTTATGTCCCTATTGTGTGATGTCTGGCTTACTAATGCCGATTGGTCCAAAATATTTGTAGATATTGGTAGTATGATGTCTGGCAGTAATTATTTGATACCATACAGCGTTGGACTAGCTGCTCATTGCATGTACTACTTCAAAACAAAAAGTTCTATTTTCACAGCCTATGAGCAAAACTGCTTTCGCAACACTACCCCCTTAAAAGACAAAGTGCATTTTTTATTTCGAAAGATTAAAAGACCGACAAGGCTCAACTGAAAACGTACACGCACACTCACACGTGTTGAGCCTTGCAGGAAAGAGAGCTCAATACAAACCCCAACAAATCGCTTAGCTTAGCCCCCCACTAAGCCAAACACTAAACCTTACGTGAATACTCAAGGGCGCGCTCCGGGAATCAAGGTATTGGGCCATAACTTTTGTACACAGTGTATGTACACTTCGCTTTGCTGCTTTGCAATTGTTTCGGTTTTGTTGTATTCAGGTGGCGCTCCGGGAATCGGGAGTTGCCTCAAAAGTCAGCGAAAAGTTGATAAAACTAAAATATTACTAAAAAAGTAATTTGTATGGTATGAAATAACCCCTGTGTAAAATTTTAAATCACGTGATAATGTTACGTGACTGCCAGAGCACTGTGTGTGAGTGAATTTTCGACTAGCGATAACTAATACCATGTTTGTCTTAAAATCATAATTTATATATAAAAATGTAGCCCTTACGTCCCTCTAGTTGAACTTTATTTTTGTTTTTGGTTATTTAGTGCGAACTTGTTAAAATTGCAATTTTTGTATTTTCGAGGTCGATCTTTGAGCACTAAAAGCAGTGGTATCATGGTCTAGAACATTATTTTAAAAAATAATAGAATTTTCAACTGCGCACAATAATAGGCTATCTTCATGCCAAATTTTAGCCAAATCGGTTGAAGCAGCAAAAAGATATCGAATACCGAATATTACCGTGAACACAGCTCAGTATAATTTTTTTGAGCCAGCAACTTTGCGTAGCGTTATCCTATTGCGCTGAAACTTTGCAGGATTTTGGGGACCTAAGACCCTAGCAAATAACAGCTTAGTTAGCTAAGCAATGTTACACAGTTTTTCAGATAATGTTAAAAATGTACCACATCGAACACAGTTTTTGGTAAAAGCCGGTTTGCAAGCAAAGATTGCCTTAAAAATTAATCTTGCCGTTTCAATAATTTTTCGACTGCTATTTTGTGTCTAAATGATGTGCATTGATAAATTTTTAATATTTTTTTGCTCAATATTCAACAATTTGGCAGTTTGCCAGTAAAAACTATAAAATTTGGTAATTTTCCAAATACATATCTTGATATTGGTATCAAATGAAAGCCCACATTATTCTGAGTAACTTTGCTTCTTCACACAGGTCCGATTCGTTAGCTGAAAAAAGTTATGGCCGAATACCTTGATTCCCGGAGCGCCCCCTTGAGTATTCACGTAAGGTTTAGTGTTTGGCTTAGTGGGGGGCTAAACCAGTAGCGTAGCCAGGATCGAGTTGAGAGAGGGGCCAAAGTGCCTTTTTGCCCGAAAAATTTTCTAAATTTGTCTACCGGGGGGGGGGGGGTGCTACGCGACCCAAATTTTTTATCCGAGGGGGGGGGGCCCAAATCGCGAGGGGGGGGCCAAAACCGCTGAGGGGGGGGCTTTGGCCCCCCGGGCCCCCCCCTGGCTACGCCACTGGGCTAAACTAAGCGATTTGTTGGGGTTTGTATTGAGCTCTCTTTCCTGCAAGGCTCAACACGTGTGAGTGTGCGTGTACGTTTTCAGTTGAGCCTTGTCGGTCTTTTAATTTTTCGAAATAAAAAATGCACTTTGTCTTTTAAGGGGGTAGTGTTGCGAAAGCAGTTTTGCTCATAGGCTGTGAAAATAGAACTTTTTGTTTTGAAGTAGTACATGCAATGAGCAGCTAGTCGAACGCTGTATGGTATCAAATAATTACTGCCAGACATCATACTACCATTATCTACAAATATTTTGGACCAATCGGCATTAGTAAGCCAGACATCACACAATAGGGACATAAAAGTTCGACAAATCAAGCCAGATAACAAATTGGCCAGCTTGTGAAGTACACATCATGTGTAGACGCACAATTTTTTGCGACAAATAAGAAAAAAGAAAATTGAAGGTTCGTTTTTCTTGCTGACGTTTTTCTTTCTTCTTTTTTTCTGCTGATTTGAAAATAAGCGTCTAGATTTTCCACAATTTATCATTATTGCTGTTATTCTCGTTGTTGCATTATGCGTCAGAACGGACGAAAGGCTAAAGTGTTCTGCCGGTCAACTTGTCAGCTGTCCGTTCATCCGATTCAAACTGCAAACTAATAAATATATATATGATTTTATTAGTTAACTAATTAATTTTTATCGAAAAAATTCTGATAGGTCTTCAGTTGACCAAATTCGGTCTAAAAATTGGAAAAACGCCAATTTTTTTCTGGTGGTTGCCACCTACAGACCCCTGCAACTGTGTGGTTTAGCAATCTTGCGCTTGTATGGCGTTATGTTACAATAATTGCCAAAAAGTGCATTGTATCCCATTACAAATAATCGAAGTTACCCCCCCCCCAGAAATTTTTTCTGGGTACGCCACTGTAATTGATTTGCATGCTTTTTCATGAAAATTTTATTTCTACAGTTGTATTTTATTTCTACAAGTCTGGCTTCCGACGGCTGCCGCCCCCAAACCACTGGCCAACTACATTTGCAAGATTAGATCTAGGAAGGTGGGCCGACTTGCCCCTGAAAAATTTTTAGGATCTGACTAAAAACATGCAAAATTTTGTAATGATCGCTCGCTGCCGTCCCCTCCCCCCCGGTCGACAAAAATCATTAAAAAATCGAAACTCCAGCATACACAAAAACTGAACCGGATTATATATAAAATTACAAATACACACAAAAACTTACGACAAAACCGCATAATAGCATGTATACAAATAACCCAAGTGGTTAAATAAACCGTGGGTAAATAATCAGGGTTGGCGCGATAGCGCCCAACCCTAGAATAGGAAAATTTAGCACTATTGCGGATTTTGAGAATTTGAATTTTTTGTAGCTCAAAATATAGAATAGCTTTTTACACGAAATTTTGTGTGTGTACACCCCTTGGCAATACCTAAGTGTTGGCAAAATTTCAGCCGGATCGGTCAAGTATTTTCTGAGATACCCCCGGGGACCCCCCAAAATTCACGGACTTTCGCTCTTTTTTTTTCCCAGAACTTTTCTCGCCGGTAGTTCATCCGAGCGACACCTTTTTTGTTTTTTCACATTTCGTATAGCCTGCAATAGACACGGAAAAAATGATTTTGCTCGGGTGTTTCCGTGAGAAGCTGTGCTGGCAGGGGGAAACCACTTTTTTGGGGTCCAAAAGTTGACTTAGTACGAAAAAGTTTAGCACACTTTTTAAAAAGTTGCGCAAAACGGCCAGTCATGATCTTTTGCATGGGAGGTGGTACAGTAGTGGAATAGAAACTAACATGGGCTTTTTTTAATTTCGGCCTATAAGCCCCAGGGCATGCCCATACCCCCCGCCACGTGTATTACGGGGGTAGGTTCGCTACGGGCAGTGGAGCTATCATGGTTATAGCTGGAGGTCTGTCGTTTTGTATACGAATATAAACCCATATGCTGTGCATTCACTGGTATTATCACTTTCTTGCTCAGATGTTGAATAGTCCCCTAGACGGTACCCCCCTGTTGGCTGTATGTCATATATGCGCGTACGTATCCCCCGTTAACGGATCCAAGGGGTCAAGTTTTGAAAATTCGAATTTTGATGTTCATAGGCGTATTTTGACTCCCTGAACACGATTCTGAGGTCTATTTGTGTCTATGACGCTCGTTGACTTCCCTGCGACCCCACCACCTCCCTCAGGGTACCCCTCCCCGACACGTGTCCAAGGGGTAAACTTTCAAAACTTGAATTTTGATGTCCCTGATTACGAATCCGTGGTTTGTTTTTGTCTAGAACCTACCTGGATTCCAACACCCCCCGGACGGGAATCGAAGGGGTCAAATTTTACATAGGTATTGTATATACATGTACACACTACACATGTACACTTACGTACATATATACTACATTGGTCCGCTTCAGGCAGTGAAGCCGTCATAGCTGTAATATGTAGTGATATGTTCTGTGCTGATAATATCAATATATACAGTACTGTGCAAAAAAAGTACCCTCTTCGTCGGCGTACGAGCGGTTCATCATCGCGAAAAGTGACGAACGTTGGCCGGAAAGTGACGAAGCAAAATTTTTGTGTTTACTGCGTGCGGAAGTCTATTAAGAGTGCCCCTGAAGACTAAAAATCATGTTTGACACAGTTTGTGACATTCAAATCGCTCCGTCGGCAAAAGGTGACGAAATTCTTTCCGCGAAAAGTGACGAACATTGGCCGGAAAGTGACGAAGCAAAATTTTTGTGTTTTATTGCATGCGGAAGTCTATAGATGCCCTGAAGTAGCATTCAAAGTGCTCGTAAAGAAAAATGCCCTTGTCGGGCACTCCTTGGGTAGAATGGGTTTCTGTATGTCTAAAGCGGAAGAAGAGTTTAGGCTGAGCTTCTAAAAGCATTCGTACAGGGCTTTATTAACGAGGAATATCCGGATTCATGTGAGCTCGTAAAAGTGGGTCGACTTCTATTGTTGAGATATCGGTCTGTGATGTTCGTAGGGCAGAGCGCTGTTTTCCGCACCCTATTTGCGCGACCTTCAGTTACATTATATACATGTGCTCATGTCACATAGAGGCGTTTTTTACACTAACTCAACTTTGGCAAATAGCAAAAACGTTACCGCGGGGCACTCATAATAATTTTAGCTGAAATGTCGACAATTGGCTGAACGGCTGAAATCGGCGAAAATCGAGGGTGTGCAAAGCGATGAGTCAGGGATTGCTAGGGTTTTACGGCTGACAATGACGCTGAAAGCCCTCCTAAACCTCGCACCAATGTATTTGCACGCCATAAATTGGTCAATTTAGGTAGCAGTTTCTTGTAAGCTGGTGTTTTTCGATTATGGACTCTCGGTTATCGATTTGTTACTCCTGCTGTAGCTTCACACATCTCTAACACAATATGCATAATTTACATATGATCAAATGGAGTAAGATGCTTGCTACGTACATACATATATATTTCGATCAAACGATCGGTTAAGGATCTGGATAAGTTTCAATTCTATACTTCACAGAACCTTTTTTTCAAGACATATATACTTTACAACAATAATAAAAAGTGTGGAAAATCCAATTGAAGAAACAAACCCAGAACGGGCTGTAGTTACACAATAGGTGCAGAAAACAGTGTCTGCCCTACGAAGATAATATTCCTCTTCTAGACCAGGTATCCTTTACCTCCGCCTACTTCAACAACTCACACGAATTGCATATTCTCGTTAATGAAGTCTTTACCAATGCTTTTACAATCCAAGCCTAAGTCTTTTTCCGCTTTAGACAGACAGTAACCTATTACCCAAGGAGCGCCCGACAAGGGCATTTTTCTACTAGTCCCATCTTTTTTTACCGCTGTAGTGGAAACAAAGCAGAACATCTCGCTACATACCACTGACCGGCTTCACTGCCTGAAGCGGACCAATGTAGTATATATGTACGTAAGTGTACATGTGTGCATGTGTATGTATATACAATACCTATGTGAAATTTGACCCCTTTGGGTTCCCGTCCGGGGGGTGTTGGAATCCAGGTAGGTTATAGACGAAAACAAACCACCGATTCGTGATCGGGGACATTGAAGTCCAAGTTTTAAAAGTTTACCCCTGGACACCTAGGGAGAGGTTACCTTAAAGTGGTGGTGGCCAGGGAAGTCAACGAGCGTCATCGACGCGAATGAGCCTTCAGAATCGTGTTCAGGAGCTCAAAATACGCCTATGAACGTAGAAATTCGAATTTTCAAAACTTAACCCCTGGATCCGTTTGGCGAGATCGTGCATATATAACATACAGCAAGCAGGGGTGCGTCTAGGGGACTATTCAACATCTGAGCAGAAATGATAATACAGTGAATGCACGGCGTATTGGGTTTATATTCGTATACAAAACGACAGACCTCCAGCTATAACCATGATAGCTCCACTGCCCGTAAGCAAACCTACCCACTGATACGCGTGGCGCGGGGGGTACTGGGCATGCCCTGGGGCTTATAGGCCGAAATTAAAAAAAGCCCATGTTTTCGTTCTCTGTTTCCCTCTACCACGTCACATGCAAAAGATCATGACTGGCCGTTTTACCAGATTTTTTCTTAAAGGTATAAGGGACTTTTTCATTGTAAAGACATGTTTGGACCCAAAGGGGTTTTTCCCTCCCGGCGCGGCCTCTTAGCGGAAACACCCGAGCAAAATCATTTTTTCCCGTGTCTATTGCAGGCTTCTTACAGAAAATTAAAAAACCAAAAAAGGTGTCGCTGGGATAGAATTACCGGCGAGAAAAGTTCTCAGAAAAAAAGAGCGAAACTTACAGTAAATTTGGGGGGTCCCCGAGGGTATCTCAGAAAATACTTGACCGATCCGGCTGAAATTTTGCCAACACCTTAGGTATTGCCAAGGGGTGTACACACACAAAATTTCATGTAAAAGCTATTCTATATTTTGAGCTACAAAAAATTCAAATTCTCTAGAAATCCGCAATAGTGCTAATTTTCCTATTCTAGGGTTCAGCGGTATCGCGCGAACCTAAATTGTACCACAGAGTTTATTTAACCACTTGGGTTATTTGTATCCATGCTCTTCTGCGGTTTTGTCGTAGTTTTTTATGTGTCTTTGTAGGTACTGTAATTGGTAAGTTTTTATCTTATGCTAAACTGGTTAATCATTTTCAAGCGGGGAGGGGACGGCAGCGAGCAATTAAGCTTGCAAAACTTTGCATGTTTTAGTAGATCCTAAAAATTTTTAGGGGCAAGTGACGCTACATTAATCATGTACAGATGTTCGTTGGCGAGTGGTTTGGGGGCGGCAGCCATCGGGAGCCAACTTAGAAAAGTAAAAAAATGCAACTGTAGAAATAAAATTTTCATGAAAAAGTTACATCCAATCGATACGGTGACCGTGCCCAAAAAATTTCTGAGGTAGTTTCGATTGTCTTTGATCAAATTAATAACCTTGGCAATTATTGTCAGTAACAGTCAAGCGCAAGATTGCTAAACCACACAGTTGCAGGGGTCTGTCAGTAGCAACCACCAGAAGTAGTTTTTCCAATTTTTCAACAATTGGTCAACTGAAGACCTATCAAATTTTTCGATAAAAGTAGATTCGTTAACTAATCTTGAAATCATATATATTTATTCGTTTGCAGTTTGAATCGGATGAACGGACAGCTGACAAGTTGACCGGCAGAACACTTTAGCCTTTAGGTCATACTAACGCATAATGCAACAACCGAGAATAACAGCAATAATGATACAATCTGAAAAATCTAGACGCTTATTTTCAAATCAGCAGAAAAAGAAGAAAGAAAAAATAGCAAGAAGCGAT
>JASANF010010304.1:0-15305 GCA_030248245.1 Trissonchulus sp. WLG1_4 | reverse complement strand
AAACATTAAAAGCCAATGGTAATGGCAATTCAGGGGTGTGATCGGTCCTCAGAAAAATTTGGCGTATTTTTCTAAAAAAATTAAGGAATTCAGCTAAATGTCTTTGAGGAATTTGCCACACATTTGAGGAATTTGAACCATATATGTAACAGCACCAAAATTTTGGTGGGACCCCCCCTCCCCTGCGTCAACTAATTGTTGACCCCTCCTACCAAAAATGACGCAATTTTTACCGTTTTGGACCAAAAAACACCGATTTTGACAATTTTTGGCGAAAATTTTGGTAAAAATAGCTCAAACTTCACAAAAAAATGCCAATTTTTTTCCAATTTTGACCAAAATTTTACTCCCGTCGGGACCCCCCCTCCCTCCACCAAGACCGAATTTTGGAAGGGTCTTCCCCCCACATCCCCGCCCATCTATTTATTTGTCTGCGAAATGCAAAAAATCGCTTATAAAAAGCTTCTAAAACAAGCGAGTAACAGCTCATCAAAAACTGCAAATTTAAACTACCACAATGAGCACAAATATGTAGTGTAATCGCCAATATGCTTTTTAACGGTTACAGGCTACTTATAGCCGAATTTTGAGGCCGAATTTGGCCCAGTGGAGACGTATCAGAAAGGAAAATTTAAACAAAAGATGGGAACGTCACATCAGACAGTGTAAATACAGCATAATCTACTCGTGTAGACAGTGGCGTAACCAGATGAAAATTTCGAGTGGGAGGAATGACTTTTCGGTTTTTTGTAATAGGTTAAAATTCACTTTTTAACACTCATAAACGCGTTACAAACACCAAGATTACTAAAGCACAAAGTTGCAGGGGGCTGGGGGCGGCAGCCCCCAGAAGAAAACGGGAAAAGTTTAGATTTTTAACCCTCATTTTGTCAATTGGAGGCGTATCAGAAAATTTTTTCCGGTCGGACCATAAAAACCAAAGGGGGGACCGTTGTGTAAAAAATCAGGGTAAAAAATTTTCCCCATTCCCCACCTGGGTACGCCCTTGCGTGTAGACATGCATAGGCTGTGATGAAAGATAATAACGAGGAATAGTAAGCCACAAAGTTGCAGAGGTCTGGGGGCGGCAACCCCCAGGAAAAAATTGGAGAATTATTTGACTTTTAGGCTGGGTTTATTTTTTCGTCAGGAAGTTTTAGCAAAGTGGCGAAAAGCTCCGAAAATTTTTTAGCCAATACCAAAATTTTTCAGCTACGTTTTTAAAGCGTTTATTTAGCTTCAATTCGCTTCAATTTGAATTTTTCACAAGTGACTAAGCAGTAGCATACCCAGAAAAAATTTTGGAGGACAAAGACTTGAGAAGACTAGATTAAAACGCACTTTTTGCAATTTTAACTAAAAAATTTGCATTACACAATAAAGCACAGGCACATATCGCACAATTTCTTCATAAATGCTAGGCTGTCGTATTTTGTCGGTTTCGAACCGCATGAACCAGCAAGTGTCTAGGATTGGCATTGTAGCAGCTCCCAGGGCGAGGCCGAAACTTTTTCGAATTATTCGAAAATACATATGTTTGACGTCTCGGAATGTCTCTCCGAACGTGGTGTTCGAAAGTTTTCAGTAAACGAAGTCACTTAACAAACTGATCCTAAAAAATTCAACAACAGAAACATAAAATACTTGATGTGAAACACTGTTGCAGATGTGTGTAACTTGTAGTCACAAGGAAATTTTTTGCGTGTAATGGCAAAAAACGGTCAATTGAGGACGCACAGGAAATTTTTTTAATCTTGGACAAAATTTGGTGAATTGGAGAGTTATCAGAAATTTTTTCTGCCGAATTTGTTTTAGCAAATTGGCTAAAACGACCAAAAAAATTTTAGCTTTTAGCAAACTCTCAAAAATTTTCGCCAATGCTAACGTTTTGGCCCAAAAAATAAACCCAGCTTTTAGGCTAAATTTGGTCAATTGGAGACGTATCAGAATTTTTTGTCAGTCGGGCTATAAAAACCGAAGGGGGGACCCTTGTTGACAAGTTCTTCAGGTTCGACCAAAAGGGTGCAATTAACCCAATATTTTGATGAAAAATTCAAATGTTTGAGGAATTTGGGGAACATTTCGAAATTTGAGGGCAATTTGATGAATTTTACCAATTTGAGGAATTTGAGGACCTATCACATCTCTGTGGCATGATTTAAAAGGAATAATCTCAGTTCAAGTTGACGCCAGGTCAACTTAAGGACGTTTTGTTGGGTGCTACGTGCTCCATAAAAAATATAAATAGACGGATATTATAGTGTATAATAAACAATAGCAAAAACCATAAAATGACTATCGTAATAGGATTAGGAATGTTTAAACTCAGCGAAACAACACTCTAAAAACACACAAAGTGTGACAATGGCTAACCTTTAAAGCCTCTGTCCGCTTACGCAACAGACAAAATCAATTGTATACAAGCACAGTATGATGCAACGATCGATAGTGTCGTAGTAAGGGTTAATATGCCACATAAAAGTATACGGTGCTGGGTTTTTGCGAAAAAACATCCACAACAATAAATTTTGGCGATATCCAAAAGTGTACAAACTGTTTTGCAACGTTTCTATAAAACTTTTGACAGAGGAGGTGACGCTCCAAGATTCCTCTTTGGTTTCTGCTCAGAGGCTGGAAAAAATTTCCAATACGTCTTTAACCACCAATTGCTATTAAACAAGCTCAGACTCAGTCGTCTGTACTCGGCACTCACAAATATTACGATTAAATTTAAAGGGTTTAAAAATTTCGATGTGCACACAATAAACTGCTGTGTTCCGTTTCATTATAATGAAGAGCCCCTAACTGATGAGCAACAGTTTTAGATGCACATTTTCACATCTGCAATGCGCCTTCACGAGGGCTAAAATATTACGTGCAAATATGAAGCAAATCGGAGAACCTAATATTATATTCAGCCACGCAGATAGCCCTCCTTAACTACACCAACGAATAGTGTTGAAATATAAAGTCAGAGTATATACCTTTTCATTGCACATGTGCAGGAAGCAGACGAAAATGATTGGGACGGAGAGGTTAGCCTGTGTGGCGGGCGGCAGGTACTTGGCCACGTCGCGGCACAGCGAGGAGAACCGCTTGTCGCGCACCATCCGATGCTCCTCCCCCGCCTCCCCCGCCAGCGTCGCGTCCAGGGTCGCCGCTGACGACAGACGGTGCTCAAACAATCACCTTCATACCATACATGGGCGTGGGGGGGTTGAGGGCATCGTCCCCCCCCCCCCCCCCCCGAAGGCATCGTCACCCCCCCAGACTGGTGCTTCACCCCTCCCCCCTGGATGTTTTTGAGGTACTCACGGCGGCAAAATTAGTGGCTCACGAAGGTAAAATGGTGGCTCACAAAGCAAAAAATGGGCGGAAAAGTAGCTCCCCCCCGGTGGCTCACCCTACCAGATTGGCTACCTGCCCACGTATGGTTCATACTCGTCCTTGTCCTTATCGTTTTGTCCCTAAGCGATTTAAACGTGAAACATGAAGAGGTATCAGTAATTTACTAATACATTCCAATGCATTTATGACTCATAACTGCTGATTTGATGGCAATTATCAGTAAATTTTTGTGCAACAACGCACTACATTATGTGCAACCGACACCTGGTGCTACCACAATATCTGCTTAATATAGTGGCCATACATATGTTTACACGTTCGCGGATTTGAAATTGCATTTCCCCAAAAGCAGTTCTATTCAAGTTTGGTTTGTGGCTAGTGACACTGTCCTTGAAGGTGCCGAAGTTCATCATCAGAATCCTACAGTTCACCCATTTGGTCTGCTTTAGCGTGCTGTACTGCTGGGTGTGTACACACTCAAAGCTTGGGGCCTGGGGTGTACACGTGTGTAAACTCAAGAATGGGGGGGTAGTGTCTACCTTTCTGGTTTCCTTGGTCAGCCAGCGCCACATGACCCGTTTGAGTCTGCGCACGTCCACTTTCTTGGCCTGCTTGGCGTACTGGATCTGCAAGCTCTGCACCTGCAACAGCACAACACAGCATAATTCACTCATTATAGTGATCGAACGGGATTCCGAACCAATGCCGATCCGAACGCAAATACCGATCCCGAACTTCAATACCGTTCGATCACCATCACCAAGAGTACATCATAGGGATCTCTATTCTGTACTTTTGATATCACTCAATCACAATTCAGCAGTGCACAGGCTGTGGTCGGTTCAGCAGTTGCTTGCTTGCTATGCGAGGTTTGGACAAAGTAATGAGTTATGAGACGAAAGCTAACACATGCTCCAAAAAATTATAGTCAACGGATTAATTAAATTATCCATTTCTAGTGGTTATTTCATTTCACAAAAAACCTTATACATTCCACTGTTAGGCTACACATAAACAGTGTGCGCCAAGGGCGTACCCAGGCGGCCGGGGGGTGGGAATAGCAGGAATCCCCCCCCCTCCCGCTGAAATGTTTTCCCAGTGAAGTTTTCCACACTGTACGCTACCTGATGCATTGGAGCGGGCAGCAGAGAGCCATCTGCGGGGTCCATGAGGTCTGGGGGCGGCAGGGGACTGCAGTGGTCGTCGTCGTCGTCTTGGAAGGCCCCCTCGTTCCAGTCGACGGCGTCTTCGTGCTCGTAGTGTGTGCTGAGGGGCTCGGCAGAGAAGGGGGGCACGGGGGGCTGGCTGAACTGGAACTCGGGCATGGTGTCGTGCATGTCTAGCAGCGGCTGACACTCCTCGGGCTCAACGTTCCGCACCTAAAACACACAATCCATACACTACATTACACACGTCTTGTAACATAACATAACCATTCTCGTGTCCCATAGTACCCAATGCTGACTCGTCCCACACTCCTGCGTCCCACATTCCCCCCATGTCCCATAATACACAATGCTGATTTGTCCTACTAATTTCATGACCAATAGTACATGTACCAAATAATACAATATTACGAAATGCACACATCTCACTATTCCCATGTCCCATAGTACACAATGCAAACGTGTCCCACTATTTCCATGTCCCAGACACAATACAGACTTGTCCCACACTCACCCCTATGTCCCATAGCGCACAATGCTTATTCATCCCGCATTCCCACCCAGAGACGCATGGGGTGAATCGGCGAGGGGGGGTGCCCGACCCCTGGCGGAAGGGGGGGTGGTCCCTAGTTCTGGCCATTTTTCGGCGACAACCGAAAATTTTTCAGAATTTTTCGATTTTCAACTCATTTTTGGGATTTCTCGCCGCAGGCGAAAATTTTTTTGCAATTTTTCAACTTTTTACGCATTTTTGGGGAACTTTCTTGGCCATCAGAAGGGGTTGGGTGGAGGGGGGGTGCCAGATGTCTAGGGGGGGGGGTGCTGACCCCCCTCAGGGGGGGTGGATACACCCCCTACCCCCCTATGTGCATCTATGCTCCCACCATGTCCCATAGTACACAATGCAACCCACATTCCCCCCATACAGTGGCGGATCCAGGATGAAATTCCGGGGGGTGGGGGCGGCGAAATTGTTTTTCGTTGTCGTCGTTTAACGTTTGTTCGCGAAGACATTTTGTTTGGTCGTATTGAAAAATACCTCAGTAACGTAGCCAGGAAATGGCTTTTCAATTTTTTTAGATGTGTAAAAATGCACAGATCTGCAATTTTTACTACCAAAAACGACACAGATTCGCATATATCGTTCAAAAACAATGCTAACTTTTAACCAGGGAAGCATAGAAAGTGTAAGTGGTGCTGAAAACACTAGAATTACGCAACCAACAGGCCAGCGAGTTTCCAGAAGCTAGGAAATCTGGAAAGTTTACGAAGTATTTTGACAATACAGACCACGAATTCACTAAAATGTCACTTTTGCAAATTGCAAAAAAATTTTTGCGGAATTTTTGATTTTTAGGCGGAATTTGGTCAATTGGAGACGTATCGGAATGGACGTAGGGGGGGGAGGCGTGTGGGGGGGGGGCGTGTGGAGTGGAGCGTATGGGGAGGAGACGTATCGGAATGGAGACGTATCGGAATGGAGACGTATCGGAATTTGTTAAGGACAAAGGAATTGAAACAAAATAGTGAATTAATGACAAAAATAGCAAATCAGAAAGTTGCAGGGGTCTGGGGGCGGCAGCCCCCAGGAAAAAATTTGGAGAACTTTATGATTTTTAGGCCAAATTTGGTCAATTGGAGACGTATCGAAATTTTTTCGGCCGGGCGATAAAAGCCAAAGGGGGGACCCTTGTGTAAAATTTCCCTTGGGGAAAATTTCGGGGGGGGGGGGGGGGGGGCGGCCGCACCGCCGCCCTCCCCCCCTGGATCCGCCCCTGCCCCCATACCAATAGTACTCAATTCTGACTCGTCTCACATTCCCACCATGTCCCATATTATTATGAGAATATTGATTACCTTCAAGTCCTGCCGTGCCATAAGACAGGCAAGCCTTGCAGGGGAGTAGGTGGTGAGTCCGTCCAGAGTGGTGGCGTCCTTGGAGTACTTTTCGAGCGTGGACGAAGTCAGCATTGTCTGGATGCGACGCGGCAGTCGGGACACGTCCAGACCAGCACACGAGGACTCGTCCAGGCAAGACTCCGTCCGCAACAGTTCCAGCAGCTTTCGCAGGGCCTTGGAGAGCGTGGGGTCCAGACGGGGCTGCTGGCTTGGCGAGTCCAGAGCCTCGAACGGGATCTGGGGATCATTGCGACGTCTGCGTTTCGGCCGACTAACGCCCTCAGGCTTCGCTTTAGCTGACTCTGCGGCCGCTGCAACAATATATACTGATCACTCACTAGCAAGGCTATAGTGAAAAATATTAGACACACTAGGAAGACATTTTTGTTCTTTAAAAGTTACACCAGCGATTAGAACTTATATTGAGAAAACAGGATTCGGTATGTATGCTGGACACACAACGGCACAGGTACAAAAACGGAAAACAAAGATCATCCATTAGGCCTAGCTAATGCTTTTGCGTACGGATGTAGGTTGGTCCAAACACAAAAGTTCCGTTCGTCTACACAGACACTGATTTTCTTACTTTTCTGATAATATAGTATAACAATATGCTTCATTTACTAGTACTGAAACTTGGTAATACTATACTCCTGTTTTACGGATTTCCGCTTATACTAATTATAAAGCAAACATACTTGCTTACTTACAAGAAGTGAGCCACAAGAATGCAAGAGTAAATTGTGCAGTGGGCTAAGAGTACAGCTTTGCGGTTACCTTTCTGCAGCTTGAGTCTCCAGTGGTCCGGACCTCCCCAGGTGTCCAGCTGCGGCTTGAAGTAGGTGTACTCCAGGGGCTTAGCAGACATCGCCTGACGGATCATTTCCAGGGACGGAAAACTAAATAGCACAAAAAGAGTATTAAATTTATAAACGAAGGCTCCCTCACAACAAGAGTACATAATAGAGTCTTACTTGTATAGAAGAGAAGGGTATATTATAGGCTTCCCTAGCGTGACCCTCGGAGTGTTTTGTGGCTCCCCACAGCCAGGCACGTGAACACTAACACAAGTATATATAATGCATCACCTAATGCCTGCTGTTACATGTGCCTGTTGCCTTGCTGACTACATGTCAGAGTGGGATAAACCCCACCTCCCCCTCAAATCGAGAAGTCGCGGGGAGATTCCCCAAAATTTGGGTCAAATTTGTAAAAAATGCCACCTTTTTCCAAAATTTTACAAAGAATTAGGGTATTTTTAGCCGATCAGGGGGGAGGGTCGCCGAAATTTGGACAAAATTTGCAAAAAATGGCACTGTCTTCCAAAATTTTCAATATTTAGGGTATGTACTTTTGACGGGGAGGCTTCCCTAACTTTCGACCCAGTTGCATAACATATAGCAGAGAGTATAGATATTAGATAATATACTTTTTAATGTGAGTGAATTGTGAGGGAGGTTCTGTGGGGTCGTCGGGTTCCTCTGGCTCCAGTCCGGCCAACGTGAGACAGTCTCTGGAGGGGGCGGCGGCGGGGGCACAGGGCACTGGTTGGAAGGTGGACAAGTCCATGTCCTCGTCCGGGCCCCCGCCCACCGACCCCCCGCTCTCGTCCAGACCAGTCGCCCGGCCCAGCTCCAGGGACGACGCTCGGCCGCCCCTCTCCTCCAGTAAGCACTGAAACAGAAAAAAACACCTGCCCGCTTGTCCTTACGGAAAAACACCTGCCCGCTTGTCCTCAAGGAAAACCACCTGCCCGCTTGTCCTCAAGGAAAACCACCTGCCCGCTTGTCCTCAAGGAAAAACACCTGCCCGCTTGTCCTCAAGGAAAAACACCTGCCCGCTTGTCCTCAAGGAAAAACACCTGCCCGCTTGTCCTCAAGGAAAAACACATGCCCGCTTGTCCTCAAGGAAAAACACCTGCCCGCTTGTCCTCAAGGAAAAACACCTGCCCGCTTGTCCTCAAGGAAAAACACCTGCCCGCTTGTCCTCAAGGAAAAACACCTGCCCGCTTGTCCTCAAGGAAAAACACCTGCCCGCTTGTCCTCAAGGAAAAACACCTGCCCGCTTGTCCTCAAGGAAAAACACCTGCCCGCTTGTCCTCAAGGAAAAACAACTGTCCGCTTGTCCTCAAGGAAAAACACCTGCCCGCTAGTCCTCAAGGAAAAACACCTGCCCGCTTGTCCTCAAGGAAAAACACCTGCCCGCTTGTCCTCAAGGAAAAATACCTGCCCGCTTGTCCTTAAGGAAATAATAGTCAGCTGATGTTGTGGAGACCACACAAACATAGATAGAAGGCAATCTCATAAAATACCAAGAGAACAAAGACTATGTGATGTTTTGCCAGAACTTTTCTCTATTCACCTCCAACTCCAACAGTTGATTTTGCTTTTAAAAAATTGCTGCAAGCTGCACTGCAAAAAGCTGCATTTAACCAATTACCAAACTTTTTCAACAGATTCGCTAAATTTGTAAATTTGTGTTTTCTGTTACAAAGAAACTGTTTGTTATACTCAATCTAGAATGAATTTTCAGTTCTAAAACAGTAAATACTAACAGCTAAAAAGCAACATGCATTCAAAAATAGACTGCTTTTTACGCTGTGTGATTATGCATAAATGTGATTAATGTAGACAGCATAGCATTATCCTGTTTGGAATAGTATGCTTGCAAATTATAGAAACAAACATTTCAACATAACACACCATGATGCAGTTTACAGCATTGAGCAGTGGCTTGCTGCAGGCCAAACTCACGTTGTCAGCACTGAGGACCCCGAGGGAGGGACAGACACTGCCAGAGACCGCATCGCTGCACACCGCACGGAGGCCGTCTGAAAACATCCACACACCATTCACTTGCACCCCACCCTCAGGCTCAGCCTCACTCATAAAGGGCCCATTCCTTTACCGGATCAAGCGGACTGGACTTTTTTTAGTCCAACGTTTAGGAATTAGTGTGTGTGTGTTGTGCGTGTGTGTGTGTGTGTGTGTGACTGACCCCAGAGTGCGTCGGGCAAAGGCAGTTGTGTGTGTTGGTCGTGGTCCTGGTGTGCGGCTTGCCACTGGTCTGGTTCCACGTCGTAGGAGTGCAGCTGGAGCCGGCATCGGTCATCGGTCAGGTTGACGGCGGCCGAGAGCAGACGCCCGCTGCGGGGATCGTCGAACGAACTGCACGCCTTGCGGAACAACGGGTCCACCTGAAAACACAACAACAACACGTTACACGCCTTCAAATTCAACTTTTTCTTTTTTTTGAACGGTAACTTTTTCCGCCGTTTTTGCTTCGAGAGCCACCGATTTTGCCGTCGTGAGCTACATTTCACACATTCTGGGTGAAAGTGGGGGGGGAAGCGCCTGGGAACGGGTGTGTGTGTGTGTAAGTTGCTGCCCTCTGCGGGGTGAGGAACGCCCCCAACCCCCAAGTATGGTTATTTCCCATTTCCATGTTATCACACAAAGAACTAACTCAATCCAGGCTAAAAAGGTGAAAGTAGCCATACGTGATAGCCACTTCACCAATTAGTAATGTTGGGCCAGAGCCATGAACGAATCACTTCCGTACCCAAATATCAACCATTGTCGAATGATTAACGTGACAAGCAGGATGAATTTAGTCCTACTGATAAATTAGAGTGTTGGTGGTGGTTTCAGAATGTGAGTCAACCAACCTGCATCTCCATTTCCAATTTCTGCACATTGATTGACTTGGGCACATCTTCCGTTCTCTTGCTACGACCACCCTGAAACACCTTTCCACAGATTCAGTAAAAATGTCACAAACTTGCCAATTAATTTGGTTAAACCATGCAACAATAATTCCAGGGGCCCGTTGCACAAAAAATTATCAGT
This sequence comes from Trissonchulus sp. WLG1_4, assembly GCA_030248245.1. Lineage (NCBI taxonomy): Eukaryota > Metazoa > Nematoda > Enoplea > Enoplida > Ironidae > Trissonchulus > Trissonchulus sp. WLG1_4. Next base: position 5,044 of record JASANF010010304.1, on the reverse strand, counting down.
TATCAGTTATTCGTTATCAGTTATCAGTAAAAATTTATCAGTTATCAGTGTAGCGTTGCGCGAAGTTTATCAGTTATCAGTTATCAAGTATCAGTTATCAGTATCAGTGTTGCACAAGAACACTGATAACTGATAGCTGATAAATTATCAGTAAACCGTAAAAAAACGTAGAAATACGCGTTAATTTGACTGTTTTTATAAAATTTTTTTCGTCATTATATTCATTTTCTTATGAGCATTGATTCAGAAGCATATATTTTCACATTTGAATCGATTTTTGTATCACTTATACAAAGACAATGCTGTGTGGCTGGCGCACTGTATGAAACACACTGGAACACTGAATCAGTTTTCATCCCTAATATGGGACCAAAGTATGAAACATTAGGCAAAAAGCGGCAAAATTTCAAGAAAATTCATTAAAACATCGTTTACATACATTAAAAAACTATGTTGCTTGAAAATGCTAATAAATAAAATTTATCAGTGAACGAACACTGATAAAAAATTGGCTAAAATTATCAGTGTTTTGCTTTGTGCAACGAACACTGATAATTCACTGATAAAAGGGAGAAATTTTACTGATAATTGATAAATGATAAATGATAATTATCAGTAAATTTTGTGCAACACTGATAATTGATAACTGATAACTGATAATTATCAGTTATCAGTAAACGCCGTGCAACGCAGTTTACTGATAATTTACTGATACTGATAATTTATCAGTTATCAGTGTTTGGTGCAACGGGGCCCAGGGGCCCGTTGCACAAAAATTTATCAGTTATCAGTAATCAGTTATCAGTATAGCGTTGCACGACATTTATCAGTTATCAGTTATCAGTATTAGCGTTACACAAGAACACTAACGTTCTGTGCAACGAACACTGATAATTCACTGATAAATGCAGGAAATTTTACTGATAACTGATAACTGATAATTATCAGTAAATTTTGTGCAACAGTGATAATTGATAACTGGATAATTATCAGTTATCAGTAAACGCCGCGCAACGCAGTTTACTGATTAATTTACTGAAAATTGATAATTTATCAGTTATTAGTGTTTTGCGCAACGGGGCCCAGGTTATTGGCAAAACTATCGGCTTATATGAACTACCTAGGAGTTAAAAAGTATGGCTTATATGGCACTGGTTAGCGTGCTACAAGTGATTTATGCGCATGTTTCTGTGAAACTCCGAGTGCACCTGCAGGAGGGTTTTACACATGGGTATTAATTGGTATTAGCACAACCACGAGTGCTATAAGTGACTTACAAATCGATTTCAACTCTGGCTGCAGTATAGCGTGTAGTATAAGTAAACTGAACGCTGCTGAGTGCAGTATAATTCTGGTAATGGCACTTTACTGTAACCCTGAATCGAGTTAGAATAATACGATAGCAATCAAACAATAATTCAATAGTGATAACCAGCGCTAATGGCTGACCCTCTTCCTGATCCTTTTTCGCTGTCCCTCGCTGCGCCGTTCGTCTTCGTCCCCCGAATCCTGACCGGCCCCCTCTCCCTCGCTTTCCCTCCCGCCCCCGCCTAAAACATTCACTCTCAGCAAACTTTACAAGACCCGCCCCCTCATTCTAACACCACCTTCCAAACCAAACTCATTGTCGCCAAAAAGAAGTCCGTCTGTTTTGCAAGCAAAGTCACTCCCTGGCTAGAATTCACAACCTAACACCAACTAACACAAAAGTTTCCCTTAAAAGTAGTGAAACACTTAAATTTGGGCTTGAAATACTAACATTTCAAGTGTCTTGGGCTTAAATGTAAGTGTTTCACTAGCTTTTAAGGAAAACTTTACTATTAGTGTTATATTCTGAATTCCAGCCATTATTACCAAATAAATTTACACATTTTTTGCAATAATTATCCAACTTCTACCAAACATCCAGATATCATCTAGTGCCGGAGTTTAGTGAAGTTTATGAAATGGGGGGGTCTATAAATATGTGCGTTACCTTTGTTGTCGTGCCTGCTGGCCTTTCCGATGTCCCCGGCCACCTTGTAGGTCTGCTGGTGCACGCTGTCCACGCGATACGAGTAGATCTTGGCGCTCACGTCCAAAGACGAACCCGCCATCTGAAACACACAGCCTTCCCATATGTCAAGAAGGGTCAAAAGTTAGGAGACACCCCCCCGTGATTGACCAAAAATACCGTAAGATTTTGCAAAATTTTGTACAAGTCTCTAGTTTCTCAGGAAAAAGGGCTTTTTTTACTAATTTTGCCTCCCTCCCCCCGACCCCTCGATTTTTTGAAGGGGGGCGGCGGGAAGGCAGTATTGTTCTCATGACTCAAACTGTCTCTGCGACAGCTGTTCCAGGCTCGTGGCCATAGTGTCCTATACTAATATATTATGCTCAGCAATTGGCAGCTGCGGTCTGCACCTACGCTACTTAATCCCGTTTACTAAACTAATTAAATTTTGGATTAAAAAATGAAAGACATGTGACAATAGCTGCTCGGCGGACCAAAAAACGGAAGTGATGTGAGATGCAGTGCAGCACTGACCTGGAAATTGGTGCTTTCTCCCTGTCTGTGTTTCAGCAGCTCCGACAAATAGTCGATCAGATGCAAACTGAATGCATTCTTGATGGAGATTTTCTGAAGCAGACCAATGGTCATCATTAAAAGAGCTCAAAATAGGTACTGGTTTAAACTGCAGATAACGAGCATAACAAGCACTAAATCATTTTCACCCACTTTCCTAGAAGCTCCAGCAACAGAAAGCGACATATTTACTCCTTCAGATAGTATAGAATACGGAAGTACTTTCAACTTTCAGATATTTTTGCTGCTAGCCTGTCGTCTCAAGTTTCTGTAGAAGGCGGCAAACTGCGAGTCACAACATTGGTAGTGTGACTTACGTTTTGTGCGCAGAGCTTGATGCATGTGGAGTAGTGCTCGGTGATCTGACTGTTGGACCAGCCGCTGTCGCTTTCCACGCATCGCCTCCTCAAACAATAAAATACACCTCAACACTAATATACGTGTATATATAGTGGCCCAAGGATTGCACATGCCCGAAAGCGTCGAAGCAAGCATGTCAAACTTAAGTGAACTTACCGGGCTGTCAACTTGATTTATGTTTCCAAACTTTACATGAAAAAGTATGTACTATTTAAATTTGTTCTTTTTTACTCGCCAAAACTGTTTCCGCCAAAAATTTCCAGAGCTTATCATACATAAACCTTTTTCCACACACCTATGGAGAAAATAGTTGGGTTGACCGGCTGTGACCTAAAAGTTATTACTAGGTAAAATTATTGTCGTGATTTTTGCTGCTATCACTTTTAGAGCATTATATTGATCTAGGCCAGGGTGGACACAGGGGTAGGCCGTAGATTACCTTAAAATTGTTTATTTGGTCGCAAACGCGATAAATTTATATAAATATATTATATATATACATACTTCAACGTCAACCAAGGAAAACATTACAGAAATTGAGGCAACTTTATGTCGACCAAAAAATAACCAACAACCAAAAATGCCTAACCTGTGACTGTCAGTTCCGTTCCGGACAGGACTGTCCAAGTCACGGCGTTGGCGCTCTGAGATCTGAAACACCAAAACATCAACCTGAAACTAAGCAGTATATCAGCTGAAGTAAACGCTACATAGAAACTAGAACATTGATATAATAGACAAAAATTAAATATTGATAATAGATAAACAATAATATTGGACAACTAAATATTGGATGATTCACTAAAGTTGGAATTTAATAACAGTTATGACTCAAGGGTTTATGCATATTCTACAATCTACGCGAACGTATTTTATACTATGTTTATTTAATGTAGGGATGTCGCGGATATCCGCATCCGCGGATGATCCGCAACTTTTTGTCATCCGCATCCGCATCCGCAAAAATTCAATGCGGATGTGCGGGTGTTGCAGATTCGGCAGATACCACTAAAAATGTCGACAATCAGGCGGCAATTCTACGCAAATATTAGCTCTTACAGCAGTGTACTGTAACTTTATCTTCATGATTTTTATCCTCATTCTTGCTTAAAATTTGCTGTTTATAATTTTTTCTGAAGTTAGGTTTTAGTATATACAGTTCACAAACTGTCGCATAATAGAACTGAGTTCTGCATTACGGAGAAACCAGTCTGCTAACATGTTAATAATTTATTATCAGTTTTAACATAGCAGGATATTATAGTAGATTTAGCATTTTGAAACTTTGAAATTTGAAGTATATATTATATGCATTATGCACCAACTAACACTATATATAACACACAGAGCATCAAGTAGCCAGAGGGTCAGGTCAATAGCCTTTGTGTTGGCACAAGGTTAACCAGTTTAAAACAAACTGTCAATGGCGGCGCAAGTAGTAGAAGATATGAAAAAGGGAATACACAACTTTTATATATATATATATATATATATATATATATATATATATATATATATAGTTTGGTTTATGTCGTTCAAGTCTCATTCTTGCTCATACATGTTATTTTAGTAATTTTTGGTGAAAATTTCATTTCATAACTTGTCTAGAACGTATTCGAAAAAGATCCGCATCCGCATCCGCGCGGATGTCAGGAGTCAACATCCGCATCCGCATCCGCGGATGTCAAAAAAGTGACATCCGCGACATCCCTAATTTAATGTCATGTAAAAATATGCCCAAAAATTTAAGAGGTGCTATTTCTATACAAATTTGATATACATATACTAAGTGCTCGTTCAAAATCAAAAATAGGTGCTGTGTCTGTCTGTGTGCATAATATCATTCCCCATTTCCCCAAAAATTTGTATATTGGTTGTGTAGTTAAGAGTATGCAAGGGCAACGCACAGGCGTACTGACCGCGTAGTGGTGTCGCTGCTGCAGCTCAGACGCGTCATCGCGCTCCGTCAGCTCCAGGCGACTCCCGGCCCCGCGTCTGCTCGACTGCCCCGAGTCCGCCCGACTCTTGGGCTTCGAGCACGCGTCCACCACTACACCTTTTAAACGGACCATGCTGAAACGCATCCATGGCGCATGAGTACAAAAAATTACATATATA
>JASANF010010302.1:0-39859 GCA_030248245.1 Trissonchulus sp. WLG1_4 | reverse complement strand
TTATTTATTCCCATAGAATAAAATAATGTAAGGATATGGCTACTACTTGCTAAAGGCATGCAACGAATAAAGTATAGCCAAAGGGTTGATTTATACTGACAGCCTCTTGAAAATCACAATTTACAAAAAAAATTTTGCCACACACCACATGTGATTGGTGTCATTATACCCATAAACCTACTATAAATTTCACGCAATTTAACCGGTTCAATGGCCATACGGCGGTTAGTATAAATCTGCCCAGTACAATTAAAGATGCAATAAGTTTTCAGCGTTTCCTGATGGCGGGATGCGACTAACAACCGGGGACACAGAAAAAGCATACGATGCAGGGAAAGTTGCCCATGGAGCAACAGCAGCACCGGTACCGGTAGTATCCCCCAAACGGCCACGCCCTTCGCGAACTGTTCCTTGGCGCTCCCAACCCCACCAGATCGGGTTTGGGCTTTGGCTTTGTCGCCTCCAGTGCTTTCGCTGGCTTTGTCGCCACCGCCAGCGTGCTAGAAGCCAGCACCAGCAACAAAACCAATATCATGTGATTCATTTTAGAGACACAAACAGGAATGGATGCTGGAAGAGAAAATAAAATACGATAAAGTATAAAGATGATAGAAAACAAGTAGATTAACATAATTAGACTAGAGTTCAGCTCAGCACTGATCACTAAAGAGACAAGAGCGATGGCTGGCATCAGCTGTTGGGACTTGCTAGCTAACGACATTGCTCATCAGCTGCAAATTCAACCGACTGGGTACGTCTTGTTTGTAACCGCATCAGCCCTCAGTCGTCAAAACAACGTACATACCCATAAAAGATTCAATAATTTTACAGTATCAATATCATATCTTTTTTCAGTGAACAGTGCTGATAGCTTGGTTGTCATCCTTTTACCAAACAAACTTGAGCACTGAGACAAAACAAAACATGTGATTTCATTTTACCTATTCAATGTTCAACATTTTTTGTTAGACTTTAGTTATTAAGTTATCAGTTTATACAAAGCCTGCAGCAGCGCAGCGGCTTATCGTTGGCATTTTGCGTTTAAACATCAATGAAGTTCAAAAACATAGAAATCTTTAGAAGAAAGCATCCTAAAAACAGAGTTCACTGGATGATTGATTGATTGTTTTTTGTAATGTGTACATTTATGTATAATAAAGGTTCGTAACAGTGAAAAAATAAAGAAAATAATATGCGAAGTTTCCAAGCCTACAGAAACCATAGAACACAACACAAAAATTTGTAACCAGTGTTCTATTCAGTTTTACTAGCACAAATTAGCAATCTTGCAAAACGTTTTTCTGACCAAATTGACATGGTTTGATAAAACATAAAAGAAAATAAATAATGCACATCAAGAAGCTATGTAAAAAGATACGATAAAAGCTAAAATAAGAATATACAAAATATTTTTGCGTTTGGCTCTAGTAGGTAAAAACAAAATAGCACTTACTTCTTTTTTTAAATGATTGCTGTCTGAGACACTACATACGCCCAAAACAGATTCCATTATTTCTTGCAATCGTACATTGCTTTTCGGCACTATAAAGTAAAGTTGACAAAGGCGTCAATCCAACGCATAAAGCAGATAACGCTCTTTGAATAAGAGGTGGAGCTCACAACTTCTTTCACAATTTCTGTATACAGTTAATGCTGACTAGTTGCAAAGTCTCTCGAATTGGTGACCTGTATGTTCGTCGTGAAATGAACAAGCTCATGGTGATGAAGAAATGATAACATTGTGAGGTCTGACTGTCAAGTGGCAATATTCCAAAGAAAAATATTGAACTCGGCCATTATTGTGCATAAATATGTACCTAGATTTTTATTAAATCTCTATTGCCGCTTACTTTTACTGCTAAGTTGCTCCAAAACCTTATTGATAAACAAACAACACTTTTTATAGTGGAAAAGGGATAAAACATTCAAAAAATTTAAATTTACCTTCGAAAAAAACCACCTTCACAGATGTGAACTCGCATCGCTGAATTCAGAGTCGATAGTGCTAATTTGCTAAGCACTACACCATGAGGCCACGACGACAGAATGATAGTATTGACTTCTCTGTACCTTCCGAGGCTTCGGTAATTGGCAAAGATATGGGAACCCTTCAACTACTGTCCTTCCTCGGTCACTTGTATGGCTTTTACTTTTCGTTACCTGACTCGAATTATTTCCCAATTGCAGTTGCTTACTGGTGCCAGTCCAAAACTTGCCACAACATCTCACCGCTGCATAGTGAGAGACGTCTGGCCATTTATTCCTGGTTTACCTCTCAGGTTTAAAAATATTCAGTTCCTCCTCAAGAAGGAACAAAACGTGTGATATTATTTCAGGAATATAATTTACAAAAGTTACATTAGTAAACCAACCAAGAAAAACTGCTAGACACTAGTCTTGCACGACATTTGGTAGGCATACTAGTGAAGTATGTATCCAGCCTTCTACTGTTAGTTAATGCTGCTAAAAACTATCCGGATTGCGTGCGTCTGACTGTGTCGCCCTCACCAGCGCAATCGAAGCCAGCACCAGCAACAACGTCGCCACCACTCGCAGGTCGCAGAGGATTCATTGGGAGATTCTCAGGGGATAGAATTGGGCCAGAGCAATAGTTTATGCAATTTCAACTGGTTACATTGTATGAAAATAGTTATGCGGTGATGCAGAAGTGTAATGGTGATATACATATTATAGATGGAAACTGTCATTACTCCTACTTTCTACTGCATTCTAAAATACGTCATGGGTACATTACAATCACACTGCCGTATCACCCCATAGCTGTTCTCATTGTCATCAGCTGAAATTTCAAAAACTATTCTACTACTTACCCAATTCTACTCCCTGAGCATCTGCCAATGAAACCCGTGCGAGTGGTGGCATGGTTGTTGCTGGTGCTGGCTTCCATTGCGCTGGTAGGAGCGACGCAGTCCCATGACGCTCAGATGAGACGCAAGGCGGCCCAAAGCAATTTTGCTTACCCAACTTCACAGTGACTATCGGATTGCTGTTATTGCAGTGGACAGAATAAACCACCGATGTGTCGGGTTTGCTATTTCTGCAGAAACTGTTAGGCCCAAGAAACTGGCAAAGAGTAAACTTTAAACTGATGGAACTAACCTGATTGTGGACCTCATTGAATCGGTTTCACTGAGGATTCGCTTGCATCGATTCAGCTTGAGCCCGGTTAATACTTGTCCTTGACCTTGACCCTATAGCTTATGTAGCTGCATCTAAAATCTGCATAGCCGAATATGCCTGTTTTTTGCATGAAGATACCTAGTTGAGCTCACTGTATACAAATAATTTGCTGAAACGCATCTGGCAAATTTTCGCAACAGCTGACCTAAATTTGACCCTTTCCATGTACCTGTGTCCTTAAGGACGAGTATGAACCGGGCTTTCGGCTTAAAATTTTTGAATTGGTACAAGTGGCTATATTATTAATTAAAAACAGGTTTAGCTTTAGCGATGTACATACATAACATATGTACATAGTCTGTAGATGAAACATGTCCCAAATAGTGGAAGGGTTTTTGTCATAGGGTGGAAAATTCACACAAAGTTACTCCTACACTGCCTTCAGGTTCAGGTTGAAAACAATATAGGCTCACCGCCTGCTATGTATGTACTATGTAGTCGCTTTTTCCTAGTTGAAGACCGACGTGTTTACGACACATTTACTGCTGAGTAGCTCCAAAGTCCAAAGTTTTTCAAGCAACAAAAAAGGACTAATTGTGAACATTTTGATTTTTTAAGTAAGTACTCATTAAAGTAAGAAAAATATTTTTAAGAAGAATGTCTCACCGAGATTCGAACTCTGATCGATGCATTAAGAATTCAGAGTGCTACCCAATACACTATGAGACCTCTGGTAAGATGTTAAATTCGACTAGCCTATTGAAAGTTCTTTGACAAATCACACACGTTAGACACTAACTAATTTTAATTAAGCAGTAGAAAAAAATTTAGTTGGTTTAATTTCAAACAACTATACTTTTGTTAGACATTTCTTGTTAGCAATCAAAGCCGAGCAGCTCACGTCGAGAATGCTAAGCAGTAGGTAATCACTGTACCACAGCCCCCAAATCACGTAGGCACTATTTCTCATTTACAAGAATTGAATTGAAAACCCGTGCGTGTAGAACTAAAGTGTAGGGGACATAATAGGCTCTAATATGAGTACATCCAAACTTAAGCGGTACAGAAGCACTCTGAACAGAACGGGTGGTCTCCTAATTGGAAGCAAAGGCGCTCAATGAGAACAACATGCTCTTGGTAATTCAGCAGACGACATCAAAAAATTTACGCTATGCTGAGAAAAAGGTTTCTAAATACGAACACGCAATCCAGCAAAAGTCTTGTGGCGATACCTATTACCTATACTTTTATAAAAAATGCTATATTTTTTCAAATATTCAACCAATCGTCTTAAAACTCAGTGACTGACAAGTGACAAGTACTCATGTGCATTCATAAACCATTTCCATTTTGGCTGGAAAGCTACGCCCATGCAAATAATCCAATCAAAAGAAGTCTATAGGTGCTGTTTAGAATTCATTACTACGACGTACGACAATTGACCCCAACAAATTATTAGCTTAGTTGAAATCATACATTGTAACGTATGAGAGTCTGGTTGAGTACTTGAGGCGATTAATGACAGTTATGCATGGACCCAGCAGTCCTAATGGTAAAGGGCTAGTCAGCAGACTCACACATTGGCGGTTAAACTATGTACATCTAGGTCATTCTGATGTGGTGCTGTCTGGTAAAGGACACCACGCTGTTTCTTGACACTGTGGATGTATTAAGTCTTCACAGCAGCATACCTAGGTCAGGACTATTAGCCACGTATGACATAGGCCAAACAAGTTCCATTTGAAACAACAAATTACCTTGCTGTACTGTACTTTACTTCATAGAATGAGATGTCGTTAAGTATATACACAGTATTATTTAAGTTCAGCATGAATTTTTCGATGACTTGTTTACTTTTACAAAATCGAAACTTCACTGTACTGTTATACATAAATCACTGTGACAGTTTAGCAGTTTTCTCATTCAAACTATACGAGTATGTTTTTTCTGGGCATTATTTAAAAATAGGGTACAGCTCTTCTGGTGTGAATTTAGCTTTTGCTGCTTCTTTGGGTTCATCGGCGCCAAGTTCATTTTCAGCAGTCTCTAGCTTCTCTCCCTCATTGCCAGTGTTTCCAAAGGACGCACAGTTGGACTGGCAGATGCGACGGCAGTGGGCGCCTTCTTTACACCAGGGCGGTCGGAAGCCAGTGCAGCAGCAGCATTTGTGGCGCGACACAGACTTTGAGGCCACCGGCACGCCACACGCCAGCAACAACAACAACGCACACCACTTCATGCTGCAACAAAACAACCAAGTTACTCAGCAGCGTTTGTGGCGCGACACAGACTTTGAGGCCACCGGCACGCCACACGCCAGCAACAACAACGCACACCACTTCATGCTGCAACAAAACAACCAAGTTGTGGCAAAACACAAGAATCCGAGTTGTTAAGCTTGTATGTCACTGAGAGGACGGAAAACGACAGACTTTATAAGAAAACAATTGTAGGTTACCCTTTGGGCCTCCTATCCAAAATTGAATTTAACGGATTAGATTTAAATTAATTTTGCTAATAGCGCAGCACAAAATGAAAATAGCCGGCTGAAACTTTGCACCACATGGCTCACATACAGTACCTCGGTGTGTGCCAAGTTTCAATAAATTACGTTTACCTGACGCTGCGTTGTTGACGAAATAAAGTTAAATCTAATCCGATAAATCCATTTTTGGATAAGACCCTTTGATTGCTTTAGCAGAAGATTTTGTAATGCTACCTATTCTGAAAAAACCATGTGTCCGGTAAAGGTAATTTGTGAAAATGCAAATAATTTTTTAGTGGAGCTGCTCTATCATTTTATGACTCCCACACAAACTAATAAGAATACCTGTAAGATGCCTTTAATTTGTGGTATATCTCAAACTGGAGCTTGTATGGTAATTGTTCGTTAGTGAAGCTCTCTGTTGATAAAATCTAAATGCAAGGTGGTGAGACTGTTCACTGAATATATACATAATAATTACGAGAGCTGCTACAGAAAGATTGTAGCAAATCTAACAACCTAAACCAACTAGGTCACTGTGCAAGTGTAGCAATAGCCAATAATACATGTAGAGATTGTGTTTATAGGTTGTGGTGTAGATAGTATTTGTAGAAGATTGTGTTTATAGGTCTGTGGTGTAGATAGTATTTGTAGAAGATTGTAGTTCTATAGGTCTGTGTGTAGATAGTATTTGTAGAAATGTAGTCTATGGTCCTGTGAGTGTAGATAGTATTTGTAGAAGATTGTAGTCTCTATAGGTCCTGTGAGTGTAGATAGTATTTGTAGAAGATTGTAGTCTCTATAGGTCCTGTGAGTGTGATAGTATTTGTAGAAGATTGTGGGATCTCTTAGGTCCTGTGGTGTGATAGCTATTTGTAGAAGATTGTGTCTCTATAGGTCCTGTGGTGTGATAGCTATTTGTGGATTGTGTCTCTATAGGTCTGTGGTGTGTAGCTATTATGTGGATTGTAGGTGTGTGCTTTCTCAGTACAGAAAGATTGTAGCAAATCTAACAACCTAAACCAACTAGGTCACTGTGCAAGTGTAGCAATAGCCAATAATACACTCAGTACAGAAAGATTGTAGCAAATCTAACAACCTAAACCAACTAGGTCACTGTGCAAGTGTATAAATAACCAATAAAACACTCAGTCCAGAAAGATTGTAGCAAATCTAACAACCTAAACCAACTAGGACAATGTGCAATTTTTGCAATAGCCTATAATACACTCAGTACAGAAATATTGTAGCAAATCTAACAACCTAAACCAACTAGGTCACTGTGCAAGTGTAGCAATAGCCTATAATACACTCAGTACAGAAAGGGGATTGTAGCAAATCTAACAACCTAAACCAACTAGGTCACTGTGCAAGTGTAGCAATAGCCTATAATACACCCAGTACAGAAAGATTGTAGCAAATCTAACAACCTAAACCAACTAGGTCACTGTGCAAGTGTAGCAATAGCCTAAAGTGTTTATGGGTGGGTGGGGGTAGTGGGGTTTGTGGTGTAGCAATAGCCTATAATACACTCAGTACAGAAAGATTGTAGCAAATCTAACAACCTAAACCAACTAGGTCACTGTGCAAGTGTAGCAATAGCCTATAATACACGGCTCAGTACAGAAAGATTGTAGCAAATCTAACAACCTAAACCAACTAGGTCACTGTGCAAGTGTAGCAATAGCCAATAATACACTCAGTACAGAAAGATTGTAGCAAATCTAACAACCTAAACCAACTAGGTCACTGTGCAAGTGTAGCAATAGCCTATAATACACTCAGTACAGAAAGATTGTAGCAAATCTAACAACCTAAACCAACTAGGTCAATGTGCAAGTGTGGCAATAGCCTATAATACACTCAGTACAGAAAGATTGTAGCAAATCTAACAACCTAAACCAACTAGGTCAATGTGCAAGTGTAGCAATAGCCTATAATACACTCAGTACAGAAAGATTGTAGCAAATCTAACAACCTAAACCAACTAGGTCAATGTGCAAGTGTAGCAATAGCCTATAATACACTCAGTACAGAAAGATTGTAGCAAATCTAACAACCTAAACCAACTAGGTCAATGTGCAAGTGTAGCAATAGCCTATAATACACTCAGTACAGAAAGATTGTAGCAAATCTAACAACCTAAACCAACTAGGTCAATGTGCAAGTGTGGCAATAGCCTATAATACACTCAGTACAGAAAGATTGTAGCAAATCTAACAACCTAAACCAACTAGGTCACTGTGCAAGTGTAGCAATAGCCTATAATACACTCAGTACAGAAAGATTGTAGCAAATCTAACAACCTAAACCAACTAGGTCACTGTGCAAGTGTAGCAATAGCCTATAATACACTCAGTACAGAAAGATTGTAGCAAATCTAACAACCTAAACCAACTAGGTCAATGTGCAAGTGTAGCAATAGCCTATAATACACTCAGTACAGAAAGATTGTAGCAAATCTAACAACCTAAACCAACTAGGTCAATGTGCAAGTGTAGCAATAGCCTATAATACACTCAGTACAAAAAGATTGTAGCAAATCTAACAACCTAAACCAACTAGGTCAATGTACAAGTGTAGCAATAGCCTATAATACACTCAGTACAGAAAGATTGTAGCAAATCTAACAACCTTTAAGAAGATTGTAGCAAATCTAACAACCTAAACCAACTAGGTCAATGTGCAAGTGTAGCAATAGCCTATAATACACTCAGTACAGAAAGATTGTAGCAAATCTAACAACCTAAACCAACTAGGTCAATGTGCAAGTGTAGCAATAGCCTATAATACACTCAGTACAGAAAGATTGTAGCAAATCTAACAACCTAAACCAACTAGGTCAATGTGCAAGTGTGGCAATAGCCTATAATACACTCAGTACAGAAAGATTGTAGCAAATCTAACAACCTAAACCAACTAGGTCACTGTGCAAGTGTAGCAATAGCCTATAATACACTCAGTACAGAAAGATTGTAGCAAATCTAACAACCTAAACCAACTAGGTCACTGTGCAAGTGTAGCAATAGCCTATAATACACTCAGTACAGAAAGATTGTAGCAAATCTAACAACCTAAACCAACTAGGTCAATGTGCAAGTGTAGCAATAGCCTATAATACACTCAGTACAGAAAGATGGCTGTGCAAGTGTAGCAATGAAATAACTAACAACCTAAACCAACTAGGTCAATGTGCAAGTGTAGCAATAGCCTATAATACACTCAGTACAGAAAGATTGTAGCAAATCTAACAACCTAAACCAACTAGGTCAATGTGCAAGTGTAGCAATAGCCTATAATACACTCAGTACAGAAAGATTGTAGCAAATCTAACAACCTAAACCAACTAGGTCAATGTGCAAGTGTGGCAATAGCCTATAATACACTCAGTACAGAAAGATTGTAGCAAATCTAACAACCTAAACCAACTAGGTCACTGTGCAAGTGTAGCAATAGCCTATAATACACTCAGTACAGAAAGATTGTAGCAAATCTAACAACCTAAACCAACTAGGTCACTGTGCAAGTGTAGCAATAGCCTATAATACACTCAGTACAGAAAGATTGTAGCAAATCTAACAACCTAAACCAACTAGGTCACTGTGCAAGTGTAGCAATAGCCTATAATACACTCAGTACGGTACGTTGACGAGCATGTGCACTGTGCAGCATATTAGACTAACCTGATATTATGTATTATGGTATTCCCCAATCACAAGTTCAAATTTGCAAGTTTTCAGCTGAAAACAAAAACTGCCTGGTATTAGCATAATTGATTTTCTTTTTTTCAAATCTAAATTCATATTCTGAACGCTCGACTTGTTTTTTTGTATGTTTGCTCCACTACACTGCTCGTGTGCTGAATTGCAGTTTGGTTGCGTATCGTTTTTAGCTTTTTCAAGGCCTTCATCATTCCTGTAAGTCTTAGGGCCAGTTCTTAAAATACCGGATTTAACGGATTTAACTTGTCACGCTGCATATTTTAAATCCGTTTAGTCGGACTTAGCTGAGCACGTTGATGCGTTTAAATCCATTAAATCCGGCATATTAAGAATTGGATTTTAATTGGTCCGACTTTAATCTGACTTAATTATATACGTCCGATCCACCTCCTAAAATACAAGATTTAAAGTGGTCTTAATGCTTCCGTTTTGCTTCCAAGCGTCATTAAGCAAATTGGCGAATCAAAATATGGCTGACATTACATGTGATACCAGGAACAGCCAATTATAAACAAACTAGCCTACTAGTGAAAAAATAGCGTGCGTTTGTGGTGCGCTATTAATTGCATCGTAATTTGTGTTTTTTCAACATATTTTGCGTGAAAAATATAATTTTTTTAATTGTTGTACTCAGCACTCAACTCAACTGTACTAAACGTTTATATAGACATTTTAATGCTCAGGTTATAATGCCCTGGCAGTCTAGTGGTTGATTTTTGCTTCCCACCCTACTGATCACAGTGCGAATCCCAGTTGTCTTTGCTTCCCACCCTACTGATCACAGTGCGAATCCCAGTTGTCTTTGCTTCCCACCCTACTGATCACAGTGCGAATCCCAGTTGTCTTTGCTTCCCACCCTACTGATCACAGTGCGAATCCCAGTTGTCTTTGCTTCCCACCCTACTGATCACAGTGCGAATCCCAGTTGTCTTTGCTTCCCACCCTACTAATCACAGTGCGAATCCCAGTTGTCTTTGCTTCCCACCCTACTGATCACAGTGCGAATCCCAGTTGTCTTTGCTTCCCACCCTACTGATCACAGTGCGAATCCCAGTTGTCTTTGCTTCCCACCCTACTGATCACAGTGCGAATCCCAGTTGTCTTTGCTTCCCACCCTACTGATCACAGTGCGAATCCCAGTTGTCTTTGCTTCCCACCCTACTGATCACAGTGCGAATCCCAGTTTTTTTTTGCTTCCCACCCTACTGATCACAGTGCGAATCCCAGTTTTTTTTGCCTGCAAACGGAATTGATAACCTTTTCAAGATACTTTAAACTAAATGCAATTGAACCACTAGTTTTATACACTATTTATTAGGGTCGATTCATAGGTACTTACAGCCGTATATGTCCGTTTAGCCAACCAAATTCCGCAATAATTACGCCACAATTTGATCTTGAATACTATGGGATATTTCAGAAAGCTGGTTTAACTAAACCACGGTTTTACATTACTGTTATTTAGCTAGCCATTTTTTATTTAACTTAACATTAGCTATTAACTACCAGCTTATTTATTTTAACTTAACTATTAACAATTTTATCTAGCCCCTTATTTATTTTAACATTTAACTAGCTATTTTATTTTTTTAAACTATTAAATAGCGCTTAAATTGAATAAAACTAGGCATTTAACTAGGTTCTCAAATCAGCATTATTGTGAAGTATTGCTGGTACACGAATGAACGCATAGGCCTCAGCTGTAGGGAAACCCCTCACGAATCAATCCATATGTCTCAAACGTGGTGGTGGATCCTCCAGCAGAAAATAAAATCCCCTATAAATCAAGGAATACCCTCAAATGTAATAGGAGACCCACATTTTGTAGAACCTACCAAATGATCTAAAGGCACCCCTCAGTCACTTGTTCAGGCAAAAATTCGTTCCCAGGGTATATTCGAGGTACTGAGCTACTATTGGGGTTTATTTTTGCGCACGTTTCTCTTGGAGTCATCTTGGAGGAATTGTGCGCTTGAATATTCACATGAGAATCGATTTTCAAAAACTCCTATATTTTATATCTACATACTAGGCAATTTCAGTCCCTGACCACGATTCCAGTGGCAACTTTTGTGAAGAATCGTCTTCGACTCTAATGTATCTCCCTGGGCAGTGGGTACCACTAGTTGGCTCTTTGCGGAAGCACTTATTGAAATTGAAATTTTTAAGCCTTTTTATGTACTTCATCTACAGCAGAAATTTGAGCCGGCCGAGTCTTGTTATTAGAATGACTGCCGTTATAGTATTAATTGGCATGGGGTCAGAGTTTTGGTATAGAACGAAGACCCATTAAACCACGCCAAAGTCTCGTTATGGTTCTCCAGAGTCGCATTAGGAATCGGGCTTGAGTTGCAATTAGAAAATCTTCCAAATTTATGTATTTTTTGGGGGGTACCCTTGTTGACAATTTTGTTAGCTTAGACTAAAAGCGGGGCTGAGACTCCCTGAACCACACCTCTGACTCCGCCCTTAGCACCGTAGTCAAAATGCCACACTGGTCAATTTGATCTAATTTTCTTACTTTTATCAATGTTGGCAAAATTTTTTCGAGAAATCACCAAAAATAGTGACCAGTGGCCAACTATATACCGGTATTATATATGAATGTGCAAAGACAAATGTAAGAAATGGGGCGTGATTGTTAAAAAACTAAAGACTGCAATTTTAAAATAAAAAAATTTTGTCATTATTTTCAACACACTAATTGAAATTGTTTAAAAAACGCTGCCTGGCTCCGGCTCCGGCATTTGATATCCGGCAAAATTTTACCTCCGGTAGTTCGCTACCCGCACCTTAGTGAAAATGACTGGGATTCACAAAGTAGTGGGGCTGAGCTGTTTCGCAGAATGCACATGACGCGTACCTACTTCATTTTTTAATGTGAAATCATAATTTCCCGAGCTCTTAGTTCTTTTTAGCCAAAATTGCCTACATATCCTAGTCTTATCAAAACATATGTAACATATAGAAACACTGGAAACCAAAAAGTGACAAAGAAATTCCAAGAATTTGTACAGCAGCTTCAATAAAAGTTGGGTCAGGTCGGCTCTGGTCGAGTCGGGTCGGGCAGGTTGGGGTATGATTTTTTGACCCGTTGCAAACTCTAGTACTTACGCGTTATTTAGGATACTGAAAAGTATAAAATACTAAAAGATTGCCAAAAATAAAGTCAGTTGTGCTGTAAATTTGGTTTCTTAGGAAGGCTGTAGTGTAAGCCGTTTAGTGAGAATCTTCATAGTTTTAGAAAATTCGAGATTAGAAACCGACGCCATCAACATTATTTATGTAATTATATTGCAAAAACCAAAGGAGTAAGCACCAATGACCCTTTTTTCTTATAACCGGCCGGGCCTGAAAGATGCTTCTAACTCGCCGGGCCGGCCTGCGCTGCGGAAAACAACAATCGTAATAATGACAAACAGGCGGCCACTTGCCATAAATAATATTTGCAACAAAAGTATAGCCATGACGGTGACAAACACAATAATACAAGCATACACGCACACAGACACAGCTGCACCTGCCAGCTAGTTAAATTCTAGTTAAAATGGCTAGTTTAATTCCTAGTTAAAATATTTGAATCTTTTAACTTAACTAGAATTTTAACTAGACGAATTTAACTATTAACTATTTAGCTATTAACTAGTAAATTTCGGCTAGTTAAATGATTTAACTATTAACTAGAATTCTAGCTAAATAACAGTATTTTACATACGTTTTCATATGATTTGCACATAATTTCGTTACGAAATATAGCCTGATTCGTTACAAATTTTCTGATTTTCTCAAACCATAGTTTTTTCTGAATTTTCCGCGAAACAGAGACCCTGGGCCCGATTTATTGAAGCGAAATGTTCGTCATCTGAAGTGTTCGTCATCGAAAATGTTCGTCATCAAAAATTTTGGACTGATGGAAACATTTTCGATGACGAACATCACACTAAACTATAACAAATGTTCGTCATCGAAAATGTTCGTCATCGAAAGTTCGTCATCGAAAATGTTCGTCATCTTTTACGGGTGGTATGCTTGTTTGTTTTTCTGATGCTGATGGGCTATGATATTTTAATAGATCCATTAGTGCAAGGTATATTTCGGGCAGAAATAGGATACATCTACTTTATTTGGTCTTTTAGAACATTATTATGTTCTAAATGACAAAAGCTCGTCATCGAAAATTATTTCAACGGCGAATATTTCAACAGAGCCAGAGACATCCGTTGAAATGTTCGCCGTTGAAAATTTTTCGATGACGAACATTTGTTTTTCGATGACGAACTTTTGCGTTTTCGATGACGAACATTTCTGATGACGAACTTTCAATGACGCACTTTTTTGATGACGAATATTTTCTATGACGAACATTTGTTATAATTTAGTGTTATGTTCGTCATCGAAAATGTTTCCATCATTCCAAAATTTTCAATGACGAACATTTTCGATGACGAACATTTCTGATGACGAACATTTCGCTTCGATAAATCGGGCCCTGTTGTCCTGAAGGTTTTAAATTTTAGCTGCGCTCAAACCATGGTTTAAGAAAATCGACGAAATTCGTAACGAATCAGGCGATATTTAGTAATGAAATTATATGCAAATCATATAAAAACGTACGTAAAACCATGGTTTGGTTAAACCACCTTTGTGAAATCCACCCTATTAATTTTGACGGCTGAACGGAAAAACGACTGTCACTATGAATCAAGCCTAGGGGCAACGATCTGCTATTTCTAAAAAAAAACATTTTAGGCCCACTTAAGGTGGTAGTTACGTTTTCGCAGCTTTTTTCAATGTTCTGTTTTGTAGCAATTGCTAAATCAAATTACAAGCGGTCTTTTGCATATTATTAATCCACTTATTTTTTACAAAATTACAATTTTTCAAGAGTCGATGTTACTCATATGTTACTCACGCTAACTATTTTGGTGAAGCTTATCAGCTCAATTTTTTGCATTTTTCCCGTATTTCGTTATTTCTTCACTGTGGTAAAAAAATTCCGCATACAGTCAAGCAATTTGTACCAAAGGCACGTTGATGTGTTATGAAAGTGCTGGTATGCTTAACTAAACGTAATAATTTAGCAGATTTTTACAGTGAGCAAAAGTTCGCCTCAAATTTTGCTATATACTAATCAAATTTTGCGTATAAAATAAATACACAAGGGAAGGGACTATATACATGCAAATTATGGCGCCAAGTGGTTATTGGTATTTTGTGATATTGGCATGAGAAGTCAGAAGTGAGGTAAAAAAACTTCAAAGTTACAGATCGCCTAGAACGAATGACAGAAATATGTCATATTTTAGCTAAAAATATTCTTAAAATAAAATGGGTTAGACCTTTTCTGAATTGCGTTTTTGAGTAGTGTAAGAGACACAAAAATTTGCATACAATTTTGTAAGTTCTCAAAAAAATACACAAAAAATCCAGTTTTTGAGCTACACATTAGCCGTAAAAGTTTGAATCAATGTCGAAATTCGCTGAAATCTTGATATTTACATTAGCAATGTTCGTGCCAAATTTGATTATGTTCGATCAAGTAACTTTTGAATTAGTGCAAACACTTCGAAAACGTAACTACCACCTTAACTGATTGACTCAGTTGACACTTGACAGTTTGTAAACTGACTGATTTATTAAGGTGGTAGTAACGATTTCGACGATATAACTTTGAAGCACGTTTTTGTCGCAATTTTGAAACTCACAGCAAAACCGCAATAATTTTTGTAAACTAGACTAAAATTGTGATGTTGGTTTTTTTTTATTTGTCAAAATTCTTAGTTTGAGGCTAGCTACTAAATTGGCTTACTTAACAGTAAGCCAACGTGGTAGCTAGTCTTATCTTGTACATTTTGAACTGAATAAAATATTATTTGTGTATATTTTGATCTAGTTTCATAAAATTATGGTTACTTTTAGACTAGTTTACTATTCGCTTCGAACAAAAGATTTCTCTAATTTCTAATGTAAGAAATCGTCGAAATCGTTACTACCACCTTAAACAGTTTTATAACTTAAACTGGCTAACTCAAAATAGTTTTATAACCAACTAATTAGCATAACGCAGATGCGAGCATGTGCATTTCTGCATGTGTAATAATGACCACATAATGACCACATGGAACACGTGAACGGTAAGCATTATAGGTTTTTCAGCGGGAGTTTGAACGCAACTAAAATAGACAAAATCGCATAATAAACTGGCGTTTGGAAAACCTTTTCAGTTAACGGTTAAGTCTAATTTAGAATTTTTTGATGTTGCGTGCTTGTAATAGGCATCAAAAACCACCAAACACTTTGAAAATAAAAAATTACTTACTTAATTCTGAAATAGCGAATGTGTGTGTTTTTGCTTAATAATAACCAATATTCAGAGCATAACTAAAAATAAAATGTCAAAATTTATGCAGTTGAAAAGCCCAATTTACCGTACTTCCTCGAATAAAGTCCCTGTCTTGAATAGAACCTGCGGCTAAATGCTCTCGAAAAAATATAACCCCCACCTTGAATTGATGCCCCGGGGGTTCCATTCAAAACGTCCTCGAATATAACCCCAGGGGTTGTATTCAAAGCGTCCTCGAATAGAGCCCCAGTGTACGTACGTACAATGTACAATGCTTGGGAAGCCTGTAGGACATTTGTGGGTAAATTATGTTTTTTATAGTTGGTTATAAAACTATTTTGAGTTAGCCAGTTTAAGTTATAAAACTGTTTAAGGTGGTAGTAACGATTTCGACGATTTCTTACATTAGAAATTAGAGAAATCTTTTTTTGAAACGAATAGTAAACTAGTCTAAAAGTAACCATAATTTTATGAACCTAGATCAAAATATACACAAATAATATTTTATTGAGTTCAAAATGTATAAGATAAGACTAGCTACCACGTTGGCTTACTGTTTAGTAAGCCAATTCAGGAGCTAGCCTCAAACTAAAAATTTTGACAACTTAAAAAATCCAGCATCACAATTTTAGTCAAGTTTACAAAAAATATTGCGGTATTGCTGTGAGTTTCAAAATTGCGACAAAAACGTGCTTCAAAGTTATATCGTCGAAATCGTTACTGCCACCTTAAGCGCCAGTTTTTGCACTATAACTATATATACCCACATAACCATATACCTAAATTCAGCTACTGTCGTATATCTTCCAATGGTACTTTTTAGGTAATTCTTATACGATAACAGGTGCCGTAGTAACAGTCATCAATGCGTCAGTTTCAAAAAGCTTAGCAAAGCAATATTCGAAGTTTGGTGAAGTTTGGTGCGTCACGTCTCATTATTAATAGTTTCGAAATTTTTCGCAATCTACAACTGACGTTTCAATTACAACCGTTAGTGAAGGTTCGCGAAAAAATATACCTAACCCCTGTCTTGAATAGAACCCAAATTTGAATCTCAACGAAAAAATAAAGCCCCTGCCTTAAATATAACCCCCATTTGAATTTTCACAAAAATATAAAAGCCCTGTGGTTCTATTCGAGGAAATACGGTATGCGCTTTCATTTGACATATTGATCGTCCAAATAGGTTAAGGTAGTCTAAAGTTATAAGCAATTAAATGAGACGCACCCTGCCATTAAATCCGCGTAACGTTACGCGGATTTAAAATACTACAATTTGCATGTAGTTTTAAATCCGAATATTAAACGGATTCAAATAAATCCATTTTTGGAATTGGATTTTCGCTCAGCTGACTTAATTAAGTCCAGCAGCACGTTTAATCCGAAAGTATTTTAGGAATTGAAACAGATTAAAATTTTAAATCCGGTGGTAATTTAGGAATTGGATCGGACTAAAATAAGTCCGTTTAGTCAGTCTGAAACTTTGAATCCAATAAATCCCAAATCCAATTCCTAAATACCAGATTTAATTAAGTCTAATCCGTTAAGTCCACTTTAGGAATTGGCCCTTAGACAATTAGTTCGGTATTGGTTAACCATCTATTTCAATGTTTTGCTGTGTTTGTTGCTCACCTGATAGATTAAAATCCGTGATTCGCTAAGGAACGGTGTCAAAAATAAAACCATGTACCCGGAAAATTTTACACAGTTTTGACCAGCTCTAATTTTGACTATGGCTTCAAGATCATGTTAATTGAAATGCAGAGAAGACTAACACTTTCCCAATCCAACATAGCCGACAGCCCTTATTAGCAGATTGGTTTATTAGCTACCTTGTTTGGTGAAAAGTCCATGATATATATGCACTTACAGGTTACAGCCGTCTGTCCGTTCCCCGTTGTGCATTCAGCTGACAACTCAGTCACTAGTCACTACCAATTTTTGTGACCGACCGAGTATTTTCTGGAGTTAGTCCATTGATGCAGCCGTATGTTCGCTCATCCGGCATTATGACGAAATAATCATCCCTAGTCCCTATTTATGTATAGGAATAGCTTGTAGCGTTTTTTAGTTTTTGCCAGATGAACGGCCATAAGGCTGTATATAAGTACATATGAATGCATCCGTAAAGGCTATTTTGTTTTGCGTCAGGAGAATGAACCTGAACTTTGTGGCGGCGTTACGGCTGGTGCTGGCTTGTAGCTCGGCCTTGGTAGACGCACAAGCCACTGCCGATGTGAAGCCGTCTGAATCCGGAGCCAGAAACAGATATGCCACATGCTGCTGTTGCTCTGGCCTCAAACGTCGCCCTCAGTCTTGCACGGTCTGCTATGTTTGCAACGGCACCTGCTGAATTCATGATTAAACCAAATGATTTAAACTAAATCCAGTTTTGTTCAAGTTAGCTACTAGAAATGAAATAAAAATGTAGTTTGAAACGCATTTGTAATAAAAAATAATGCTTGGCTCCAGAGTTCGTCCACCCATAAATCCTAATGAGGACCGATTTCAATTTCACAGAAGATATCTAAGCCTGGGCTTTTCCTCCAACTTAAAATATCTCGATCGAAAAGCAAGCAGCAGTCCTTTTTAGTAAACACCAAAATTCACTGGTTGGCGCAAATCGCACAACCAATCAAAACCAATGATCAGACTGTCCGGGGGTCTTTTGATAATTCGGTTTATTTTGCAAATTTTGACCAAAAAATTAAAAATAGACCCATTTTTTGGCTCATTGTGTCGTTTTTTTCAAAAATTTTGCAAAATCAAAAATCGAAAAACGGAAATCAAAAAACGGAAAATTTTCCAATTTTTGATTTTCCATTTTCGATTTCAACTTGTTGTCACCAGAACAAAAAATGGTGCAAACGAAATTTCTTCAATTTGTTTGTGCTGCTTTGTCAAATCAAAAGTCGAGATTCGAAAATTTTTCGTTTTTCAAATTTTGATTTTCAAATTTCATTTTTGATTTTCGATTTTTGTTGTTCATTTTTTACAATACAGTGTCAAATTGAAAATCGAGATTTGAAAATTTTTAGTTTTTCAAATTTTGATTTTCAAAGTTCATTTTTTGATTTTAGATTTTTGTTTTTTCATTTTTTTACAATACAGTGGCAAATTGAAAATCGAAATTAGAATTAATATTTCTCGTTTTTCAATTTTTGATTTTCATTTTTCGATTCTCGTTTTTCAGATCTGTCTTGAAAATTAAATTTCAAATAAATTTCCATTCTTGATTTTCGTTGTTTATTAGCTAATGTGCCGAACGGAAAATTGGAATTAGAAAAATTTTCGTTTTTTACATTTTGATTTTTATTTTCTGATTTTCGTTTTTGCTGACCAAAAGTGAAATTGAAAATCAAAAAAGGACAATATCTCATTTTTGAAAATTTCATTTTAGGTTTCATGGTCGATTCATTTTAGGTTGTACGATTGACAAATCCAAATCGTTACTGAAAAACGACTTTTCAATTCAAAAAAACCCCCGGACATTGCCATTCGTCTTTTTCGTAATTAATTGCAGATTATACGTACAGCAGTAAATAATATGCAAATGAGATGTCTGCGTGAGCAGACAGTCTAAGGAAGACCAGTTCAGGTTTTTACGCGGCGGCCTCAGCCGCCGCGTATATACTATAGTGCAAATCTGTGCGTCAAGAGCACACAAATCTCACCATTCCAGTGTTAAACTGCTGGTAGGTCAGCAAATAACACAGTTTGTGTGGGTGTGTGTGGTAGATCCTGTGTGTACGTACTTAGTCTCACCAGCCTTAGCTACGTTCAGCATACTGTCATTTGCATTATGTCAACGTCAAGTAGGATAAATTTTGCATACAGGAGACAGTAAAAGCACAAAACCTGTTACAACACTGCTTCGTAAAATGTTTATCAGCGTGTCGGAAGCTACACATTTTGAAGACTGTTGACATGGCAGCAGTGCTGTGACACGGTTCTGAATGCCGTTCCGCTTTGACACAACAGCGTGAGCGAGTGACCAGTCTGATTCTCACATCAGTCCAAGCCTACCTTTTTGTCCGAGTTTTTTTTGTATTCATGAAAAAAATTAATAAAACAATTGCTGAAGCCGGGATTAACAAACAGCCGATATTGATTTTTATGAATACCATAAGCCCGGCTTCTCATCCCAGCTTTTATGAGTACCAATAAGCCTGGAGTAAAGTCGAGCTTGGTTTTACAAATGCGCTAAGCCGAGATTTTAAGCCCGGCTTGGTGCAAGTGTGGATAAAAAGCCAAGCATACACTTTTATGAATATCAGTGCAGTAGTTGACTGGCGCGCGATTTTTCTCAGATGCGAACTTTGTTGACTATTGCTGTGGACACTCTTGGATTGAAAATAAGTTTAAGCCTTATAGTCGATATCTTTATTACATATGTATGTTGCCTTCTAAAAACTTCAAGTGCCGCGTTTTATATTCGTAGAATATCCTCAGCACAGCAAGCATGTCGCACCGTTATCTGTCAAAATAAGTTTAACCTTACTCGCAAAACGTGCTTGTTGCAGCGTAGTGTACAGTTGAATTTTACTGTGCTCTGCGTGTTGCCTAATGTCTAGCCGCGATTGTCGCTCCAGCACTGTGTCTGAACGTAGTCACAGAAGCCGCTCACCACATACAACGAAGTCCCAAACGCGCAAGCCTCATGTCACCAAAAGCCGTTCGCCGTCAAAGCGAAAAAGCAGTCGAGATCAATCCAAGGCCCCACAACCAGCCAAACCCTCACAACCAGCCGGTACCAAATCCAGATCCAAGAACCGGTCAGACAGCACCAGTTCAACAAACTCAAGCAATTCGGAACCAGAAGAAAACAAGGAAAAGGTCAGTCGTTAACGGTGTTCAGGGTGCCATCTGAGGCCAGTTCTCAATTGCGTATAAAAACTATTAGAAAAAAATAATAAAGGCCGCTAACCTTCAATCTGATCCCGGATCAAGCAAAAAAAAGTCATAGCTCATCCTAGGTTATTCAGACAATTCATTTTGCATCAGTTCAGTGCGCTGTGAGTTCTTTGAAAGTGGAAGTGAAAGTAAAAATTTTACTATGAAAGTTGACTTTTGTTAAAACAGAAGCTTATGTATTTGAGGTTCTGCATCAGTTCGCCTCGGAGCTACGGGAATACATGCGAGACGAGCTGCAGCAAGTCCGGGACGAAGTGTGCAAAGCCAAACGGGGCGTCGACCAGAAGTTCCAATACAAAGGCAATGAGCGCCAGTATCAGTTCAACGACAACATCATCCGTGACCTGGGAGATGCGCGCACTTTCGCCCAGCGGGACGATTCAAAAAGAGCCACACGGAAGTTGGACGAAGTCATTGAGCAGCTCGAAGAACGTCAAAAGCACATCCGTTGGGCAGATTCTTCACCAGCTGGCTGGGAGTTGGTCGAGGTCATCCAGCGAAAGTCGACCTACGGAGAGACGTCTAAGGAATCCAAAAAAGTGGCAGAGGCGGAGCGCAAGGTGTTGCAGACGAAGTCTCGTCCTCGGGGTGCTCGTGGGTTTGGGGTGGATCGGCGGTTTTTTCGGCCAGTCGGTCTCGGGTTTGGGGGTCAGCCCGGGACCTGGCGTTTCCTGTCCCCGATGGTTCCCTCTCTCGCCGGCATGCCCCGCTTCCGCCCCTTCTTCCCCGGTCGGCAAGGACCCTGCTTCACGTGTGGCCGGCAAGGTCACTGGCGGGAAAACTGCCCATTTGTTCCCGGAGCCTCCACTGGCAAAGGTCCCAAGAAAACTGGCAAATAAAGGTAACTGCAAAGGTGGTTATATGGCTGCTATTAATGTTGAGGCAAACCCCTATCTGGTTCGTCCCCCTGAGTTGAGTACTGTGAAAGGAAAATTGAAAGAAAAATTACAGTTTTGGATAAAAACTATCAATGCCCCTGAGTCAGTTATAGATATTATACGAGGGGGGTATAAAATACCCTTTGTATCAGATGTTCCTCCCGCTAGTTTTCCTAATAACAAATCTGCTTTGGCCCATAAAGGTTTAGTGACTACTGAAATTGACATGCTTTTAGCCAAAAATTGTGTACGCCGGTTAGATCATAAGCCCAGTGTAGTGAACCCACTTTCTGTCGTTGTTCAGCCGACTAAAAAACGATTGATACTAGATTTAATCTATGTGAACAAGTTTCTTTGGAGAAATAAGTTTAAATTCGAAGATTTAAAAACAGCTCTTCAGTACGTCGAGCACGATGGATATAGTTTTTCTTTTCACTTGAAGTCCGGTTATCACCATATAAATATATGGCAAGAGCACCAACAGTATCTTTCTGTTTCTTGGACAGACGAACAAGGAAACGAAAGATTTTTTGTTTCACGGTGCTCCCGTTCGGCATAGCTACTGCTGCCTATGTGTTTACAAAAATATTGAGACCAATGATAGCTTATTGGAGGGGGCAAGGAATAAAAATTGTCATATATCTAGATGATGGTTTTGCAACGGCCCAAACACAAAAGAGTGCAGGGCTGTCGCATCGCAGGTGCGGAAAGACCTGAAGAGCGCCGGTTGGGTTGAGGCCACAGAGAAATGTGTATGGGAGCCTGTTCAAGTGCTGACCTGGCTAGGTATGACTGTAGACCTAGCGTCGTTCAAAATGACGGCACCCGATCAAAAAATTGAGAATATTCTTGAATTTACCAATGCTGTTTTAATTTGCTCGATTTCTAGCTCGATTTCTAGCGAAAGTGGCCGGAAAAATTACGTGTGCTAACTTGGCCCTTGGAAAAGTTACAAGTTTAATGACGAAGCATATGTGTATGCAAATTTTGCAACAACATTGCTGGGACAAGAAGTTTTCAATTAATGATGAAACAAAAAGTGGACTTGAATTTTGGAAAAATAACGTGAAAAACTAAACGGTCAGAAAATTGAAGAGTTGGAAGTTTTGGCATATTCTGACGCTAGTAATGTCGGTTGTGGTGCGTTCGTCGTTTTACATGGGAAAAACAAATTTGCCACAGGAGTTGGCAGGAATTCGAAATAGCAAAAAGTTCAACGACAGCTGTAGATTTCTCATTGAAAAGTTTTGCTGCGAAGTTTCTAGGAAGAAAAACAGTCACGTGGTTTACCGACAACTCTGCGGTTACAAAAATTATTGAAAAAGGCGGCACAAAACCCGCGTTACAGTCGCTGGCCTTGAACGTGTTCAAAACTTGCTCAGCTCATGGCATTCGCCTCTAAGTAGAATGGTCGCCCCGTGAGCAAAACAGCGAGGCAGATTCTATCAGTCGTCTGATCGACTGGGACGATTGGGGAGTTTCAGAACTTTTTTTCCAATACATCGATAAATTATGGGGACCCACACTTGTGATCTGTTTGCGAATTTAAGGAATACAAAACTTCAAAAATTCGCTAGTAGATTTTGGCAACCAAAATGCTTCGCCGTTGATGCTTTTACTGTAAAATGGGACAATGAAAATTGTTGGCTAGTTCCGCCGGTCTCTTTAGTGCCTCGAGTACTCGCCCAGTTAAGGTGGTAGTAACGTTTTCGACAGTTTTGTAGGAGTAAAACTTGACAACTTCCGATTAATTTTCAATCAGTTATTTATAGTACGCATATTAATTTAAGAAACTATAATTTATTATGAGATAAATGCTTGCTAAAATAGCTTGAAACTATAATTTTAATTTTCACAGAAAATATTTTTCAGCCAGTTACGACAATTTTTCGTAAATTTTATGTTTAGCTAAGCCAAAGTAGTAGCTAGTCAAAACGGCCGTTTATTGAAAAAACAAAAAAATGACACACGGGCATGTAAAACACCTTCAATTTAGATGCCAAAACTTATCCTTCCGCTTTTCAGTTTTTGAGATTACGTCACATTTATGTAACATTTCTTTTTGAACTAAAGTGCATTACACAAAAGTCCGCAAAACTTGACAACTACTAGAATGATTTTGTTCAAAATTTGAGATAAAATGTCACACATACGTGTCTACTTTATATCAAAATTTCAAAAATTTTAGTTACTTAAATTTTGCGTTACATCAATTTCATTTACAGAAATCTGTAAAAATGTACTTCCGTGGACTAAATCTCAAGTCTCGATGTTGCAATCTTTTCATGCGTTACTTTACATGTTTTTTTAGACAATTTCTGATGTGTCAATTTTTTTATTTGTATCAATTTATTCTATTTCGTAAAAAAATTAGATTCAAAAATTTGTATATTTTTCAAAATTTGAAAAAATTCAAAATTAAAGGTCCGTAACTTCTTTTCTGCATCACATAAATGCACCAAACTAAGCATTAAAATTTACCCTGTTATTGGCTATGTTGGTGTAAAGAATGAAATTAGTTAGAGTTACATTGTCAATTTTACAAGCAAAACAAGAAAAATGCAAAAAATCACGAAATTTGACTACTTAGACAGTGTCTGCTGACTAGCTCGTTACAAATTTAAGCTAGATAATGTGCACAGGTGTAGTTTCAGTCAAGTTCTTTAACGTGAAAAAGACAGCTATTAAATTCATTGAGTCAATCAAAAGTTATAGCACGTTATAAAAACTGTCGAAAACGTAACTACCACCTTAAGAGACCAAAAAACAAGCGGTACTTTGGTAGTGCCAGAATGGAAATCAGCAGTTTTTTGGCCACTCTTGTTCGGGAAGTTTCAAAAATTAATAACCGACATGCTGAAAATTCCAAACGGTGGCAGGATACTAGAAAAAGGAACTCAAAAAACTTGTGTCTTAGGTCCTGAGTTTAAGGGCACTATGCTAGCAGTTCGTCTCGATGCCCGTTCTTTGTAAATTCATATTATGTCAGTATAATCATAGTTATTATAATCATAGGTAGAAAATAATTGCAAATTATACGTACAGCAGTAAATAATATGCAAATGAGATGTCTGCGTGAGCAGACAGTCTAAGGAAGACCAGTTCAGGTTTTTGCAGCATAGTGTACAGTTGAATTTACATGAAAAATATTATTTGCAGGCAGCGGAACGGACGATGTCTTTTCATCAGCACAATGGTGTAACATAGAACAGTTGTGCGACGCGCACCCTAATCTGGACGGTATGGCCACCGCAATGAAAGATGTTGC
The DNA here is from genome assembly GCA_030248245.1 of Trissonchulus sp. WLG1_4. Classification (NCBI taxonomy): domain Eukaryota; kingdom Metazoa; phylum Nematoda; class Enoplea; order Enoplida; family Ironidae; genus Trissonchulus; species Trissonchulus sp. WLG1_4. Next base: position 15,108 of record JASANF010010302.1, on the reverse strand, counting down.
CTTAGGCTCTTTAGCTGTAAACACTGTGACAGCATATAAAGGTAGCTGGGTGAAATGGAACCGTTGGTGCGCGAGCATGGGAGCCACTGCTATTCCATCTGACCAAAAGCTCATCCCCTTTTTTCTGCTCTCCTTGCTCCAGGGTGGGTCCTCCCCATCGGTGATTTCTCAAGCAAAATTTGCGATTAGGTGGGCAAATCGTCTAGCCGGTGAACCAGACCCGACACACACCTTTCTTTGTCACGCGGTCATTTCCTACGCATACCGGTAGCCCCGCCCACCACCAAATCAAAAACGGCACTTGTCCCACACCATCATGAAAAAACTATGTCAATTTCTGTGCCCGGGGGGTGAAACTTCAAGTCTACCTAACTTAAGATCGTGTTTTTTGTTTTCCCTGCTGCATTACGGTTTTTTAAGGTTTTCGGAAGCAGTTAATGTGCGCGTCGGGGACATTTGCTTTTCAGCTAACGGATCCAATATGGCAGTGGTCATTTCTAAATCTAAAACAGGTCAGTTCCGTGTGGGCGACAAAATATATATCGCCGCCACCTCGTCTCAGTTCTGTCCAGTAAAACTCGCGAAACAGTACTTAAACTTAGCAGGTATACAAAAGGAGACCACCAGATTCATTTTTGCAAACGTTATAAAAAAGAAACAAACTCATTCACTCGGCATCCGCCAAATGAGCTATACGAGAGCCAGAGAACTACTGAGGCATTCCTTGCTTTCGATCGGACTCAACCCATCAGATTACGGCTTGCATAGTTTCAGGGCCGGCGGCGCCACACGAGCCACCAACTGCGGCGCTGCTGACCGCCTAGTCAAGACCCATGGGAGATGGAAAACAGATAGATCGAAAAATCTGTACGTGCGAGCGTCCATCCCCCAACTGGCCAGCGTCTCCAAGAAAATTGCCTTTTAAAAAATTTAGCAGTATCCAAAAAAAAGTATACTGTAATCAAATATTTTATTGTTATATTGTATGTCATGTCACATCACTAATTTTTGTTTTTTTCCAACATTTATCAGCACTTTTGTGGTTTTGTTGTGCTATGTAATTGCTGCAATAAACCTAAAACCATAAAAAAAATATTATGTCAGTATAATCATAGTTATTTTCGTACGAGGTACGAGGTAGAAAATAAATGTAGTATGTACTATGTAGTAGTAGTTAAATGTGTCTTACATGTGTGGTGATAACAGATTAATCGCTGTTTATGTCTGAGGTTGTCTTGTGGCTCTGATTTATTTATGATCTGAAGGTTCAGATTCATCCTTAACTTATCAGCTAGTGCCCATAAGATAAGCCCATAAGCTGTATTAGTGATTAGGTGATGAGTAAAAATAAAGCAGGTAGTTTTTCAGCAAATGCTCAATTTTGATTTGTCAATCGTACAACCGCTGAACATGAAACCTAAAATGGAATAGATATTTTCGTTTTTCGATTTTCAATTTCACTTTTTGTCGGCAAAAACGAAAATCAGAAAAAGAAAATCAAAGTGTAAAAAACGTAAATTTTTCGAATTCCGATTTTCCGTTTGGCACATTAGCTAATAAAAAACGAAAATCAAGAATGGAAGTTTATTTGAAATTTAATTATTAAGACAGATCTGAAAAACGAGAATCGAAAAATGAAAATCAAAAATTGAAGAACGAGAATTACTTCTGCTTTCGATTATGAATTCGACACTGTATTGTAAAAAAATGAAAAGCAAAAATCGAAAATCAAAAAAATGAAATTTGAAAATCAAAATTTGAAAAACGAAAAAGTTTCAAATCTCGATTTTCAATTTGACACTGTATTATAAAAAATGAAAAACAAAAATCGAAAATCAAAAAATGAAATTTGAAAATCAAAATTTGAAAAACGAAAAAATTTCGAATCTCGATTTTTGATTTGACAAAACAGCACAAACAAATTGAAGAAATTTTGTTTGCACCATTTTTTGTTCTGGTGAGGTGACAAGTAGAAATCAAAAATGGAAAATCAAAAATTGGAAAATTTCCGTTTTTTATTTCCGCTTTTTGATTTTGCAAAATTTTTGAAAAAAACTACAAAATGAGCCAAAAATTGGGTCTATTTTTAATTTTGTGGTCAAAATTTGCAAATTAAACCCAATTATCAAAAGACCCCCGGACACCAGACACCAGTTCAAGTTTACACTCAGTTGTCACTACACTCATTTCCCACAAAAGACGTCAAGTCGCCACGTTTCAAATGGCTATAGCGAGTTCACTCACAAATAGCAATCAGTAATTTACTAAACACTTACGCTACCTATGATGGTTAATAACCATCCCGTATCTTCGAAAAACACTGTCTGCCTAAGAAATCTATTCCAATAGACGGGATGAAAGACACCAATGCATTTTATTTGGTACCAGTAACAATATCAAAGACAAACAGGTAGAGTTCTGCCCGGGCCTGTAGCGGGCCGCGGGCCGGGCCCGGGCCGGCCCGGGCCCGGCCCGGAGAGAATTTTCAGAAATGGGCCCGGCCCGGGGCCCGGCCCGTAAAATACCGGGCCCCCGGCCGTGAGCGGCCCGCCGGGCCGTAGCGGGCCCCGGGCCCCGGGCCGCGCGGGGCCCGCCGGGCTTAGAAATCCGCAAGCCCAGAGCCGTCTCGAGCTTCAGCAACGTATGAACAACGACTGCATTGCATATATATTGATTTTTACAAGTGCGCAGGCACTTATACTACACTCAGACGCACACACAATGCATTTTCTCACTTGCTGACGTCTGCGCCGGGCCCGCCCGCGGGCTCCGGGCCTGCTCCGGGCCGGCCCGCGGGCCCCGGGCCTGCTCCGGGCCGGCCCGCGGGCCCCGGGCCGATAGGCCCGCTACGGCCCGCCGGGCCTGTAGCGGGCCGCGTGCCGCGGGACGGGCCCGGGCCGGCCCGGCCCGGGCCCGGCCCGGAAGCGCGCTAGTCGGCCCGGCCCGGGCCCGGCCCGGAAAATTTGCTAGTGGCAGAACTCTACAAACAGGGGAATGCATGACCACGAACCAGAAGAAGCAATAACAACACTAAAGTGAACATATCATATAGCCATATAAATACACTCACAGAAGATGCTATTAAAATTACAATAAAACTGAAATCAATTGCAGATGTTTGTAAGAATATATAAAAAAGAATTTAAAAGCCGGCAGTCTTGTTTGTACTGTAATTTAGTCGTCTAAACAGATATCCACCATAGTGTCGACACATCATTATAAAATGACAGTTCTAATAAAACCATACGTTATCACGGTTATAACAAAAAGAGTGCACATTCTACTAATTGGAGAAAAAGGCAGACATATAAATTTTTGAAGTTTAATAAAAAAATTACAACAAATTCTGTAGCTTATTACTTTTTTTAATTATACTTGCCACTAGCGAAACAAGGGCGACATTCAATACTGTGGTGTGGTTTTCAGAAATGCCTGTCTCAGCACAAAACGTAATCTTATGAAACACGTGGTGAATTTTATTATGATGTTGTGTATGTTGTACAAAAGCAAGTTTAAACTGAAACCATGATGCTGCAATTCAGTCTTAAACCCGATTTCCACTCAACAGTCAACAGAACAACAGAACAGGGGCATGTCCACTACAGAAATAACAATTGGGGAAATACTCTCTTCTGAAATTCAGTACAATTACACAAAAAAGAAATTGGCAACCAAAAGTAACCAAAACAAGCTTTGCTTTGGAAATGCTGTTGCTGACTGGACCCTTCAAACGTCTTCAAAAATGCCGGTGGTTTGCTTGCATTAGTACTGTTCTTGTTTCCGCTGCGTTGAATGACTAGGACACTGCATATTACTTTTGGTTAGACAGAATATATACCAAATCTAATTTTAACTTATACTTTTCATATTAGTAATTTCTGTGAATTAATTTCTAATTCCATATTTTCTGCGTAATGACAATCAGGTCTTGGTGTCTTTCTATTCGGCATGTTTCATTAATAGCTTCTTCAATCATCGATTTCTGTTTTAATAGGCCGATATTCTTTTGATTTCGAATCTAAAACAAACCACCACATCAAGTGCTGCAGAAATATGTTGAAAGAACAGGACAACTATGAATTTTCAAAGAAATCCAAAAAATTACAGCGCCGGCACTTAAATCTGAACTTATCGCGTCCATTTATTGAATGCTAGCCAATACACCACAGCCTCGATTTGCGTAGCCCCAAATTATTATAACCTGAAACACTTATACCAGCTCAACCACCACGCACTTTTTTGTAATCAGACATACCAAATATAATAAATATATATATACATATATATATATATAATAAATATATATATTTATATATATATATATATATATATTTATATATATTTATATATATATATTTTATATATTTATATATATATATATATATATATTTTATATTTATTTATTTTATATATACTTTATATATATATATATATATATATATATATATATATATATATATATATATATATATATATATATATATATTTGTGTGAGAACACTGACCGATGCAGTGATAGCAAGCGAGTAAGCATGGTGGTGGCGGTGGTGGCGGTGGTTATGTGACAAGCAGGGGGCGATAGGAGGGCAGGCGCAGTATCCTAGCCGAGCCGTTCACAGCCTTACCCAGACACGCGCAACGACGACGGGACGAAGGCAGCCAGCAGCATAGGTACAGCACCAGCAGGGTCAGCACACTGCCGCACAGCAACCACAGCACGGCACACTGCGCTGAAACATACTCATCCTCATCACCTGCACATTTTCACATCATTTCACACGGCTATGTACAAGAGCAGTAAGGTGATGGGTGTTATATTAAGAGTACTTAACAGCGGCATACTCTTCCTATTATGTACTCTTGGTTATGTTAATCTAACTCAATTGAGGCTCCGAATAGCTAATGGCCGAGTCCACTGATCTGGCACTTTTTCTGGTTAGACGTGTGACAGTGGGGCAGGATTATCAAAAGTGGATAGGGGCACCTGTAAGTTGCAATTCCACCCTTTTCGCCTTTTAAACTGTCGTTCTATAGAAAACATACCATGCCTAAACAGCAAATAGCAACCTTAGCAAGTGAATCTATGGTTCAAAATAGCAACGGCTCAGGTATCAGTCCGCAAAAAACTGAAAATCAGCAAACTGTTTTTACCCAAATTTTGCGATGCTTACACAAGTAGGGGCAGGACCGAAAAAAAACCTGGGGGTTGACCAAAATGACGAAAAGGGGTTGTACCAAAACAACCAAACGTGCGGAGATCCCCAGCCGTACCTCCACAGTGCCCCGTCTGCAGTCCGCACTCGTAGGGCCAGTCCTTTGGAATGTAGCACTGACTGCGTCGTCGGAAGTGGGCCAGCGTGCAGGGATAGCCACAGTCCGACACCGTCAGCTCAGAGGGCGCCGGCAACTGGGCTCCGTCCGTGGCCGTGCTCTGCTGATAGTAGACCTGGTGGCAGACAGGGGATTAAAGGGATTACGTGGACTAGAGGGACTAAAGCCCGGTTCATGCTTGTCCTCGTCCTTGTCCCTAAGTATGTGACCGGCTGGTGTCCTAGGGTGGTTTATTGTTATCCAACCGGTCCTGCAGGTTCTAGTGATAGTGGCCTTAGCTTGGTTATTGGCCTAAACTTATTTCACTACCTAAGTCTAGCAGCTGCGTACAGTGTACGGTTGACCCTAACAATTCAATAAAAGCCAACACAAGTCTGATTAGATTTTTTGGCTAAGCAACACGACACAAATACACAGAGTACGGCAGACAGGGACACCACATACCTGGCAATAGCAGTAGCACGTTAGCACAAATACACGACAATTCAATACATTAGTTGGAATAATACGTGCGCTCTGCGCTACGTAGCTCGGATCGAGTAATTATTCAAAACAGTTTGGGTTACAATAGGAAGCAACAGTCGGAACTCGGAATAATACGTGCGCTCAGCGCTACGTAAGTTCGACACGCGTACTGCGGAACAGCAGTAATAACACAACACACGAACACCAAGTGTTCAGCAACCGTAGCGCCTCGCGCTAGACGGTAAGCAGAAGCGCCTCACGCCCTGCTCAAACCCAAAAGGACTGACTGGGAGCAGCATTTCGGCCGTATTTATACCTTTCAATTTACTCATCTGCTGACGTAAATGCAGACATTTAGAATTTCTTGGATTGAAAGATTTCGGCCAAAATTCAGGGTACAGTAATGCCTGAATATTTTACCGCCAAATAGTGGAAGGGGGGTAACTAAATTTTAACCAATAAACATGGAAATTTCAGTTAGAAAAACTAGTAAGGAGTTTAGCTAGTTAACTCTCGCATTAGCTAATTTGCATACTGCAACATTGCATTAATTAATTAGTTAATTAGTGTCTTCATTACTAAGCAAACTATTTCTCCAGCAAGAGTATGTATTATAGCCCAACACTAGCTGGCAGAAGCTAGGCTAAATGTGTGCGTGAATGGCTGTGTACGTGTGTGTGTATGTGTGTGGGTGTTTCGCGTCAAAACAAACTGGGCCAAGCTACGCTACGTAGCTCATGTACTCTTGATATAGTTTACGTACTCTTGATATAGCTTATGTACTCTTGATGTAGCTTAAGTTAGTGTACGTAAGTTTGTAGAATTAATTTAATTTTATCAATTACAAATTACAAGAGTTGTTGTACAAGTTAGGTAAGTTAATTAAAGTTAAATTAGTTAAACTAGCTGCTGGTTATATACATAGGCGATCTCACACAACTGTACAGCCAAATAAGCCGACTCTTCGCATGACGATAGTGGAGGTCATTTCCATGCCGATTGCAAATCATCAGGTCAAACGCATTTGTCAGTTTCTCACAGCAGCAGGCCGAAATCCTTGTCCTTGTCCATGTCCTTATGTCCTTAAGGACAAGTATGAACCGGGCATAATTGGTCAAAATGTGTAACAACGGACAAACAAGCTGACACTCTTGTGGACTAAATATTGTTAGGCTTAGGCTAGTGTTTGGCCGATTATCGGTATCGGTATCGGTATCGGCCGATATTAGGCATATCGGTATCGGTATCGGTATCGGTATTTTAAAATTTCAAAAATACCGATACCGATAGTTTTTCTTCCTGGGGTATCTCAGCTCACTTGCTTGAAATTTAAGCGTTGTCTTAGTTTTTTACCGCCAACTTTTTTAATCAAAAACAACCTCAACTGGCACCAGCGCTGAGTACGGCAAACACTTCCGCTCTTATTGTGTTTTCACAATTTCGGAAACACTATTGTATGTCGATGTTTGCCTGAATGCTGGCTTAGTTTCCTGTGGTAGACATTACCAGCACTGCTAGCGCACGTTAGGATTATATAAGAAGTCACATAAGTGTATAGTAGACCGTCGAATATGCACATGCGTTGAACGCGTCAGTACCTTATGATTACTACCTATTATACGAACATTGACCGTAACTTTGTAGCCTGTGCATGCACTATGCTGTGAGTTTGCGGCATAAATATCTTTGACGACTTTTACTCCAAAACATAACTGCAGTACAATAACGTGTCTTCACCCCCTGGGTGGGATCTCCCACCCTTGATACCAATGCGATTTTTACCCCTTCCTTTTAACTGACTTAATCTTCACACTTTGCTGAGCCAAAAGTTTCCATTTCTAAAGTTTTTCGTCAAAACTTTAGCAAAAATCGCTAAAACTGTATATATCATAATAGCATTTTTTATAAATAAAGTAAGGTATATAAAGATGACCCACAGATAGATAAGTAACCTTTGGCGTTGCCGCCCTCGGTTTGCGGTGCTCATCTCCGTTATAAAGCTCTAGAGCTCCTTAGGAGAATGACTAATCACGCACTGTCACAATGACTACCATTTCAAGAATAACTATATACATCCGGAGGAGAGGGGAGTAACCCCGTATTGTATAATGCCTTAGATGGACCCATGTTATTTATTTACCTACATATATATCTGTAGTACCTATTTACCGATCACATAGGGTTCCAGGTTATACTGCTGGGTCGGCAGGAGCAATGTGGCCATAATCTCTTCCTCAAGGAATTACAATTAATTGATTAGCGAGGATTCGATCCTCCAACCTTGAGATTAGAACCACTCAGCCACGCACACATTGCCATTTTTAGAAATAATACACTCAATAAGATAAGAGAAGACGCATCGTTGAAAATTTGGCACACACACACATTTGGCGGGAATCTCCACCCAACCACAAGTTTATGCTATATTCTTCATTAGCATCTCCATACGATAACACAATTATGTATTTACAGTCCACAGAAATACTGTATGTCTGTATACTGTATACATAACACATGGTATATATACGTATACACACATTTCATAGAAAATATCGGTATCGGTATCGGTATTTTTTTATCGGTATCGGTATCGGTTATCGGTATTTTTTGGTATCGGCCAAACACTAGCTTAGGCGTAAGCACATGGTATTATGTGGTGTTTCAGCAAAATTACAAAAACCAGCTTTTAGAAAATCACCTGAACCAGAGTATCCGACCCGTCATAGCTCAGCTCCAGCAAAGCGGCGGAGGCATAGGGGGGTCGAACGGTCACGTCCATTCCCAACAACTTCAGCAGCAGGTGCAATGTATCGTCGTGCTGAAATAAGGAGTCACCAAAAAATGTTCAACATACAGGTAAAACATGGGAGATTTCAGCAGCCACTCGTTGTACGCTTGATAAAAAAATAATCTTGTTTTGTAATAAAATCACACCTGTTTCGTCTGTGCTCAAAACTATTTGGTCAGAATTTACAATGTCTAACCCCTGCCACGAAAAAAACAGCTGCAGGTATCGGTGAAAGTTTGCACGTTATTTTTCTGTGATAAATAACTGACCTAACCTGTTTTCTTTTGTCTAAGTGCACACTATTTAAGAACAGCACCAATGCTGATAATGATAAACTGTAGCTGACAGCGGAGTATGCAAAATATTTCTGCGTGATCAGCCCGTCGGCCACCTGCTCCATATTGCTGATGATATCCTGCAGCAGTAAGCCTGTAATCACACAAAACAAAACACTCACCACAACCTGCTATGTCTCTGTCATTTATGCAGAATATACTAAAGGTAGAATCATTACGTCTATTAGGACGGCAAAGGTCCCAAACATTATAACGGAGTATTCTTGTAAATAAAGTGCACATAAAGCTTGTCCTTATGGACAAAAGGCAAGGTCAAATTTTAGTCAGCTGCTGCAAGAAAAACACACAAACGTTTCGGACAGTTTGTTGCACATAAACAAACTGAAATCCCAAAATAAACTTGATCGCAAGTTTTTTCAAGCAAAAAATTGTCACAATATTGGAACAGCAGTTTTCTTATTCCTTTACGAACAAAAAACAGGCACACGAATAAGGACAAAGTATGGCAAGTATGGGATTAAGGCTGACCGCCTCGTAGTTTCTGTCTGAGCGGAGTGCTGAAATAGAACTGTCGTCTGAATTGATTAACCACAGTCTGGAGTTGGTCCAGCAGGCTCTGGTTCACCCACGACGGCCACTGGTGCTCTTGAGGATGAAGTTTCTGAAACAGGACGATAACGCAGAATTAAAGGGATTAAGCTTTAATGGATTATAATGAACCGGTAAAGACCATAAGGCCACCACAGCGCTAGTATAACTCTTTCTTGTCACAAAAATCTGTTCACTTGAAGAGATTACGCCAAAAAAACAAAAACAAATAAGAAATAAAAAACATGTAGATAAATTAAGTGGAATTAACTTGAAATGATGTCCAAAAGGTAAAGTAATGCTGTTGGCAAGTTTAGTTTACCCTTGACAAAACTTCCCTACTCAAATCTAGTGGTTTCTGCTGTACTTTTTTACCTTCGTCGTAAAAAACTTGGGGCATAAACACAACAGTAGACCAGAGATGCACGGGGGGAATCGGCGAGGGGGGGTGCCCGACCCCTGGCCGAAGGGGGGGTGGTCCCAAATTTTGGCCATTTTTCAAGACAAGAGAAGACAAGAATATTTACTTCGCAAGGAGACAGGGATTGCCATGACACCAATACAAACTTAAAATTTAGTCACTTTCAAAAATTTTGACAAAATACGCGAATTTTCGTACAACCCTTCAGAAAATTTTCTAACAGAGGTGGCAGTCACAATACTTTCAGGCAAGCTATTCCAAAGTAAAACAACTCTGGAGAAAAAGAATATTTGAAAACATTAATTTTGAATTTTGGTACCATCAACTTCAAAGTATGTCCCCGAGTGCGAGAATTTTCGCTGAAAATGAAGTATTCATGCGGATTTATGATCGTCTGACCATGAACAATTTTGTAAGTCAAAACAAGATCCCGAATTAATCTCCGAAACTCCAATGACTTTAACCCCAAAATTTCACAACGAGCAGAATAGTCTAAAAAAGCCGACAAGCGACAGCCGAAAATGTTTCAGAATTTTTCGATTTTCAACTCAATTTTGGGGTACTTTTTTGGCCGCAGGCGAAAATTTTTTGCACTTTTTCAATTTTTTACACATTTTTGGGGCACTTTCTTAGCCATCAGAGAGGGGGTGGGGGGTTGAGGGGGGGGTGCCGGCTGTCTGAGGGGAAGGGGGGGGGGTGGAAACCCCCCCTACCCCCCCCTATGTGCATCTATGCAGTAGACCATAAAAGCATCGAGTATACTAAAAAAAAACTATTAGTAACAAGCACACAACAAAACGCTGTAAAAAGTTACATTACAATACAATACTGTGCGTAGAAAAGTTTCTTGTTCGTCGGCGTATGACGAGCTTCATCCTTCGCGAAAAGTGACGAAGCTTTGCGAAAAGTGACAAACGGTGGCCAGAAACTTTTTACATTGAAAATGTGTTCTGGAGCACTTTTTTAAGAATATTTTGTTGGTCAACTTCCGGCCAGCCTTGGTCACTGTTCGTAATGGATGAAGCTGGTCGTACCCCGACGAACTGCGGACGTTTTTATGCACAGTACTGTATGTTTACTATGAATCAAGTGAAGTACTTTAGTCCCATTTTAGACTACTGTGGCAGCTACCTGGCAATATAAGTTATCATATGTGTGGTCCACATTTTCCCACACTCGCATGTCCCATTCCGTTTTGGCTGAGAAAAATGACAACAGCTGCTGCAAAAAATTTTAGACAAGTAAATATATTTGAACCAAATACAAAGTCGGATACAAATTTTCATGCAATAAAATAAGAATACTATAAAATGTCTAAATTCCCGGCCCCAAGTCCTGAACTACCATAATATGCCATTCCAAACTTAAATTTTAAATTAGTTAACTCCGTTTGAGGAAAAGAATAAAAAACACTATTCAACTATCATGCAAACCCTGTCTTGAGAATTAAACAAGCCCCCCTCCCCCCGCCAAGTTTATACTTTCCGAAGAAAAAGTTTCTAGATCTTAATCCAAGACAGTAAATTTTAATAAAATCATCTTAATTTTCTTACAAAATCGCAGCCGGCTGGCTCATAAACGGTGGACCAGAGCAACTTGCGGACGAACTAATGAGCAGACTGCAGACAAACATCCTTACGGACAAAAAATTCAAGTCGAACAAGTTCAACAAAGTGAATGAAATTAAATATGCATACATACGTTATATTGGTCAAAAAACTGTTGAACTTTAAGGCTTTTAAACTCTTTCTTTCGTTCCGCGTCAGCCACTGGACATTCCACGTCCATTTTCAGCATCTGCAAAAGATACCCATCTGAAAACTTTTCAAACCGAACTTGGGCGAGCAAAATAATTATTTAAAGAGGAGGGGGCAGGCTTGCCCGATCGGCTGGCTAAAACAGAGTTAATATGAAAGTATTGCCTAAAAACACACCGTAGTGAAAGTTGGGGCTAATTCCTGGCATGGATTAAACGAATTAGATTAAAATTTGTGTACATGGGTTGGGGGAACCAGGGCAGCTGGGGCAGGAATCAATCCATAATCCCTCTAAGCCGCTAAATCCAACTTTGATCAAGCCCCCCTCCCAAGAGCACACCTACCCTGTGACTGTAAAAGGTAAAGGTAACCCGCGGATGAGAACTATCCTTTGGCGTGTCCCCCCTCGGGTGCGGTGCTCATCTCCGTTACAAAGCCCTGGAGCGTCAGGGGTGCCACTTCAAGAGTGGCTACATCCGTGGAGGGGGGGCCGGCCCCGCAACGCATAATGCCCTACACGGACCCCTGTTACCTTCCCACGTTATTGTGGTACCCATTTACCGACCAGATGAGGATGGACTGCTGGGTTGGCAGGAGCAATGTGGCTCTAATCTCTTGCTCAAGGTGACTATGTATAACCGGGTAGCTGGGATTCGATCCTCCAACCTTCAGATTAGAAATCAAACACCGTAACCACTCGGCCACACTGGAGACGGGGACGGGGAACCATGGCAGCTGGGGCAGGAATCGATCCCCAATCCCTCTAATCCGCTAAACCCAACTTTGATCAAGGCCCCTCAAGAGCACATCAGGCCTACCCTGTGACTGTGCTGGTCGGAGTGTATGGGGACGGGGAACCAGGGCAGCTGGGGCAGGAATCGATCCCTAATCCCTCTAATCCGATAAATCCAACTTTGATCAAGGCCCCCCAAGAGCACATCCGGCCTACCCTGTGACTGTACTGGTCGGAGTGTGTGGGGACGGGGAACCAGGGCAGCTGGGGCAGGAATCGATCCCTAATCCCTCTAATCCGCTAAATCCAACTTTGATCAAGGCCCCCCAAGAGCACATCAGGCCTACCCTGTGACTGTACTGGTCGGAGTGTATGGGGACGGGGAACCAGGGCAGCTGGGGCAGGAATCGATCTTCCGCCTGGGCCGGGTAGAAGAAGCCAGCCAGATTGGCCCCAGCGCTCATGATCGTGCGATTCACGTTGCTCGAACGAATCACTACCTGAAATCACATTAAGGAAGCACTCAGCTAAAAAGTCATACTTGGCACTAAGCTTAAGCGACTGGTAGCAATACCACGTAAATTGACAGGTGCAAAACAATTAATTTTCAATATAATTTAGCATTTAGCACATGTGAATGTGTCAAATACTCAATTTTATGACAGTGGTAAAATTCTTATACTAATTTTGTTTTTGACGTGGTTCAGCAAAACCTCAACGGATTATGAAGATCTTGGTATCGATTGAAAGATTTTTCAAAAATGTAGACGTGAAAGGTCATAGAATTTTCATTCCCATTTTTTTTTCGATCGATCGAAATCGATTTTTCAAAAATCAGCTCCCTTTCAGCGGCTACAAAAAGAGCTGCGAGTCAAAATTCAAAAATGTAGAAACTTTCACGGCTAAAATTGTATTCTTTCTTTCATTCTTTGAAATGTATATATGACTGACTTTCTGTAAGATTCGACCATTGGTGAGTTGCCCTTGATACGATTTTGGCAAGGTTTTTGGAGTTCGCTCTAAATTGGTTATTTTGTACCTAAATGAGTGCAAACAAAATGTATGTGGTCTTTTTTTTCATAACTGCCCTGTATAGTCAGCTACGACCCTTCAAATTGGTGGTATTTGAAATTTTTTTAATATGACTGGTGCAACTAGGCGTATGCGTTCCCACGCCGCACCGATAGCAGATAAATGCATGTTACCAACATCAAATATAACTGCATTATAGGGCTTTTGAATGATGTTACAGATTTTGTTTTAAATCTCACCAGAATTTTTTTACGCCGATAAGTGCGTGAAAAACCGATGTTTTCATTTTGTTAATTTTTATATTTTTTGACTGATACTTATTGTTACGAGTTAGAGCAACGCGTTTTCTCTGCATCTAAAAATGGCTTAATATCTTTCCTAATTGTGTGCAAAATTACAGCACCAGTGAGGCGTGCGTTTTGTGTTATTTATTGACCAACATATAGCCAAGTTGAAAATATTACATCACTGATTTTTACAATATTTTAGCTTATAAGTTACTAATAAAAAGCTGTAAAATAAAGCCATTTTATTGTGTTTAAAATTATAGTAGATGGGCAAGAATCTAGTTTATCTGTAACAGCTAAAAAATTTATATTAGTGCAACATGTTAAAAATAAGACAAAATAGGGAGTCCAATTCATTATTGCAGATTACTGCCTCTCAAAAACGAAATGAAACCGTCATTATTGTAGCAAAAATGTTCAACAAAGCCTATTTAGTGCAATTGTAGCAAAAACAAAAATTTTTTAAAATTGTTCAATTTTTTCAAATTTTTTAAATTTAGTCCACGAACAACTTTTACGTCAAAATATCGAATTTTTAAAAAAAATCCGTTTTTGCTACAATTCGATTTAATAGGCTCCGGTGAACATTTTTGCTTCAAGAATGACGGTTTTATTTCGTTTCTGAGAAGCAGTAGGCTGTAATAATGAATTGAAACTCCCCATTTTGTACTATTTTCAAAATTGTCCACTAATATAAATTTTTTAGCTGTTACAGATGAACTAGATTCTTGCAAATTTACTATGATTTTAAAAACTATAAAATGGTTTATTTTTGAAAGTGGCTTCATTTTACAGTTTTTTTATTAGTTACTTATAAGCTAAAATTTTGTAAAAATTAGGGATGTAATATTTTCAACTTGGCTATAATATGTTGGTCAATAAAGGACACAAAACGCACGCCTCATTGTTGCTGTAATTTTGCACACAGTTAGGAAAGATATTAACCTAACTATTAGATATTAGTGAGTTAGTGAGTTGTGACTATGAGTTAGTTAGATATTTTTAGATGCAGAGAAAACGCGTTGCTCTAACTCGTAACAATAAGTATCAGTCAAAAAGTATAAAAATTAACAAAATGAAAACATCGGTTTTTCACGCACTTATCGGCGTAAAAAATTCTTGTGAGATTTAAAACCAAATCTGTAACATCATTCAAAAGCCCTATAATACAGTTATATTTGATGTTAGTAACATGCATTTATCTGCTATCAGTGCGGCGTGGGAACGCATACGCATAGTTGCACCAGTCATATTAAAAAAATTTCAAATACCACCAATTTGAAGGGTCGTAGCTGAGTATACAGGGCAGTTATGAAAAAATTGACCACACACATTTTGTTTGCACCCATATATATAGGTACAGAATATCCAATTTAAAGCGAAATCTAAAAACTTTTCCAAAATCGTATCA